>KZ451953.1:1345230-1511668 GCA_002786265.1 Apostasia shenzhenica
TGTTTTTTTTTTAATGAACACCACAATTTTCTCATCGCAATTTATAAATTATTATGGTAGTAAAATTTTAACTTAAAATTATGATTTTAAAAAAGAATAGGATTGTAATAATTTAATAATTTAATAATTTTTTATAAAATATAATTTTAATAAAATAAACTAAATATTTAAATAATAACATTAAAAACCTAATTTAGGAAAAAAGGTTTTTTATAAAAAATTATAACTATAATAAGAAATAAAGCATATTCTTTTAAAAAAATAAAAAATAGTACTATCAAATAATAAGTAAAAAGGTACAAAATGAATTATATTTTATTTATGTAATTTCATATGGCTTGGCATCCATAAATTTAGGCGAAACTCATTTGAAGTAAATAAAGAAGTCAATATTAAGCTATTAATAATATTATTTTAGTATTATATTATTATATTTATAAATAATGTTTTAAAATTTTATTTATAAATATCATTAAATTAAAAATTTATTTTTTTAGATAACATAACATAAGATTAATAGAACATTAAATTAAACACTCACTAAATTTTTTTAATCATATTTCAAGATTCTATCGAGCATTATTAAAGAAAGTTTGTCATTAGTAGTGACTTATAATGACAATTTATCTCGAACAATTGGGCAATGCACTGACGACAGAATTTTTGCTCGTTAGTTAGTAATTTTTAGAAGACTTTCAGGTTGTTGTTCTTATTGGTGCAATTAACACGCCACAGAATCAATAAAGGGAAGCCAACATCAACTCAAGATACAATTTTATTGTGAATAAATTATTTGTGTTTGTCGAGTAAGTTATAATATCTATTATATTAAATATTCAATATTAAAAGGGAATATTGCTCGGGTATACTTTAAGTGTAGTCTAGAGTTAAGCAAAATTAATGTCGAAGATATCAATGATAAAATAGTTGATATCTTACAAGAAGATGAAGATCGCTCTTATTCATATTTAACCAACGACAAAATTATATAGATGGCTTGTCAATTTGTCACGAGATGGACCCCCTATTATGAGATCATTGAGACTGCATAATTAAGCTTATTAGAGAAGGCGGTAAAAAAAGACTATATTTGTGCAAGACATTCTCAAAGTAGAACTTGAGGAGAAAGAAAATGAGTGTGAAGAAGAATCTAGCGTGAAAGAAAACATATATAGATTCTACTGACCATAGTGTGAATAATACAATATAGACATTATTATTTAGTTTCTTATTTTTTAGTCTTTTATGTAATTATTTATTTGTGACTTTTACCTATTGTTTGTAGAGTTACTTGTGAGAGATGTTGAAAGGCATCACTGGGAGGAGCAATCGAACAACTTTTTTATCAAATAATTTTTACGAAAATTTTTTATCTTTTAAAAAAATATATATTTTTTCAAATGCCAAACAAACTTATGCATCATATGACACCCGTAGCTGAAGAGGGCAGAGAGTAATCGCTGAGTGATGTCCTGAGAGAAAGGAATCATTGAACTAAAGTGTGACTTTTGGCAGATTTTTAGGCTGATAAGTAGTAGTGAGAGGGGCACAATAAATCATCCTACATAAAAAAGATGAGATATCCTGAGCTGTATAAGTAGATAACATGATCTCAAATATTTAAGGTGTCTTTTGAGGCAAAATTGTAATATTGCTAATGATGCGAAACTCCGTAGCTAAGAGTGCTTGAGCTGGAGTAGTACTGATCAGATAGGTAATTTTCTGAGAAGTGCTTAAGTTATGCAGTTTTTCATAATCAAAGTAGATAATATCTATGCATTTGGATCCTAAATTTCAGCACGATATTTTCTAATTTAACAAAAGCTCATTATTTGAAATGTGTTCATTGAATTAATGTCGAATATCAAGATCCTAACTCGTTTGTCTGACTCATGCATTCCAAGATTGGGTGCACTTCATTTAGTTTGACCAAATCAGACCTTTTTTTTTTGAAGTGACAAAAATTTTATAAAATTAATAATTAATTTGTAATACATTTTCTAAATATATTCTAAATTTTATCTGTTGATATTTAGATTTGTCTGCAAAATATTTGATTACAGGGTTTGATGGAGACTCTCTAACTGCTCATTCGATTGGTCCACGTGGACGCATAAGTGGGTCCTCCTTGAGTTGCTGTCTAATTTACGTTCGCAGAAGGGAAGACAGGCTTGTTCTAATGGATGATGACGTGGAGGTTATAATTACTGTTGTCTTTACAACAAATATACACATTATTTAAATACTTTTTTGAAAAATTCAAGGCAAATTACATATTGGTCCTTACCTTTTTAATAATTTTATATTGGCCTTTTTTTTGATAGAATTTTTATATTAGTCTTTGAGCTAATTAATTTTTTTTAGAATTTGAGTTGAATTTTGAGTTAAATCGAGCTAAATTATAAGTAATATTTTTTATAAAAATATAAAATATATATTAAATATAATTAAAATATAATATTATTAATTTACTTTTAAATCTTATTTGTATATTTTTAACAATATCTCTTTTATCTAAATTATTATAACAAATTAATAGATGAAACTTTATCAATTATATATATTTTAACAAACTTAATATTTCTTTGTTTAATGATCTCCTAATAAAAGAATATCAATATGATTTTTATTAATATAAAAAAAATATGATTCTTATTGAAATGCAAATGATACATTAGGAATTTATTGAAATGAGTCAATGAATCATAAGACTTGATTATTAGATTTAAAAAAGTAAAATTGAAAAAAAAAATACAATTGAAACCATGTGTATTCATCTTGGAGATTAGGTAATTAATTATTAATGGGTGTGATATAATTAATATTGAGTCGATTCATTAGATCTGTAAAAGTGCTTCTAAAAAACACGATCACTCGTAATCGCGCTATTGGGTATGATAAAGACTAGTCAAAATTTCACAAATCTTGTCACTTGACATTACATGACTAGAATAATTTTTTAGTAATTTGCCATCACGTAACATCACGCAGCAACTAAAAATTATATAATTTAAATTTAATTACTCCTCATAATAATATTTTTCTCTATTTAAGTGTGTGTAGAACTATGAGATTAATACATAGTTATTTTTATCGTGAATGTTATTTTTTAGTGTGTTCATATTTATTTATTAAATAAGTTATACGAATTTATAATTTTGAAAATTTTTAAGTTTTTGAATTAAATATATACTAAGTCTTTATTTTATTTTTTTAATATTTAAAATATTTTTTATTAAAAAATACTAAGTCTTTTTGGAGAGGGAGAAGAGGGAGAAAATAGTGGGTTGGATAATTTATAGAATTCTAATAATAAAAAATTAATTTTATATTCAACTAAAATTCAGATTTTATATTTTTAAAATAATAAACTTATTTAATACTGTGATCAAAAAATTAAAAAAATTGTTGTAATTTATTCTTATAATTCTTATATGCATACGTTAGAATTGGTGACGGTGCAGGGGACATGGTGGCCCCGCGGTGCTCTGGGCTCAGTGCTTCATGATCAGGAGTTCTCTGGTATTAAAAAGGGAGAGAGAGAGAGAGAGAGAGAGAGAGAGAGAATGAGGACCTCCCCTTCTCCACTTCCTGTAGTGCTCAATTTCTCCATGCCTCATCGTCTGTCAGAAAACCCATTAATTTCGGGACTCCGTCTTCCTCTATATAAAGAGCTCATGATCCCTCGAGCTCCATCTTCTTCCTCCGGTTAATTTTTCTTCGTCTCCAGCTGGCGAGCAGTTCGCGTTGGAGAAGCAGGGCACGTGCAGACCCTCTCCTTCCTCCTCCCTCTGCACGTGCTCCCCTTCTCCAACAGGAACTTCTCACCTCCACCCCCCCGCCCCACGGTGATCTTCATCTCTCTCTCTCTTGCTTTCTCTTTCTATCTCCTCTGGCATGCAGATGTTGCTGAATTATCGGCGAAATGCGGTACTCCGAGGAGAGGAGAAGCCGGCTTCTCCAGCAGGTGGATGGAGTTTGCAGAGCAGAAGCACACGTGCGGGGGTGTAGCAACAGGAAGGGCTACGGGGACGGCCACACGCAGTGGGACGACCGGCGGAGGACCGAGGAGGTGGGGGAGGGGAGGGGAGGGGAGGGGAGGGGAGGAGGCGCAAAGCACACGCAACGCACGAATCTCGAGGAGGGAGAGCGCGTTTCACGGGGGATGGTGCGGATGGATGGTGCGCTTTTTCGAACAGCGAGTGGTGGACCCCGCGAGAGTTTCACGGCGGTGTGAAAAACTGTGGAGGAGAATTTCAGTCGGTTACAGTAGACGGTTCCCCATGCTTAATTCGACTTTTTTTTTCCTTTTTATTTACATTAAAAAGATTTTTTTTTAAAAAAAATAAATATTTATAAATAACGTTCTCTTATTAAATTTTGATTACTATTTTTTTAATTGAACTAAGTTACATACATATAACTATAATTATATTTATCTTGTTTCAAAAGATTCACATAATAAATTTATAAAAAATAGAAAAATTAAATAAAAATAAAAAATATAAATAATAGATTTGGCTAGAATATATATATATATATCCTTTTATTTAGCTCTAAAATAAACGAATAATTGTTAACATGTGATTTCAGCGTTGTATCTCTGCCGTACACGTGCCATCAAGCTGGCATTAAGCCTTTATTTATTTACTAATTCATTTATCTGTTCTCATAGGTTTTAGACCCCGATCAAACTTCAGACATGAAGGTTCAATCAAGCCTCGTCCACGACGAGTCAGGATCATCCTTAATAACATCAATGACGATGTTACAAAGCGGTGCCTGTCACAATCAGCTTGTTTTTCAATACACGCAAATAAAGAATCCGCACGCTTCAGCTGTCACGGATCCCAGAAGCAGTACCAATATTAAAAGTTAGCATCCCCTTTTGCTGCTTTTGGTCCCTCCGGCGGCCGACAAGCGGCGCGAGCTCAGAGCTTGAGCACCTCCTTTGCTCCGAAAAATCAGGACAAAACTGTATAGTTCATCGCCTACAAATACTCTTGAACAATTTTCAAAAGAAGAGACGGAGGAGGAGAGAATCAACAAGAGCGGTCTGAGTGCAAGCAATCTCCCGGATTCTCTCATTCTCATTGTATTAGAGCCCCAATTGAGGAGCTCTCTTTCTCTCCCTCTTTCTCTTTCATAAGCATTGTACGAGCCCTCACGGCTACCTTTTTTCCTTTAGTGAAAACTCTTCGTTGATTGACCGGTGAACGTAGGGGACTTCCTCCCTGAACCACCTTAAATCTCTGTGTGCTGTTTTAGGTGTTTTTTCTCTTTCTTAAAGCTTTACTGACAGACTTATCCTTCTGTGCGCTGCCGTCTCTCAGGACTTTTCTCTCTTTTTTAGTGCTTCTTGGATCCCCCACATCCTACGTCAACAATAATATAATCTTAATTCTGTGTATTAATTTTAATTGAATTAAAATAATATATAATAAATAAAAGTTAGTATAATAATAGTGCTTGCAAATTTATTTTTGAAATAAAGAGTATTGATCGTAAATATTTGATTTAGAAAATCTCGTCTTTAAATAAGTCTTTTTTAGAAATAACAGTATTTTTAAAATTAAATTTCATAAAGTTCTGTTCCTAATTATGGGCAAATATGAGTTGGATTAAGATTTATTTTTTCGGAGCAGCAAAAGCAAGAATGTAAATTCTCCTAATTTTTTTAATCTAATCTCAATGTCTAAATTGTGTTAAAATTTAATTTTAATTTTTTAAAAATATTAATTTTCATCTATAGTAAAAGTGCTGTAATTTTGATTTATTTTTAAACATCATCTTCTTTGTTAGACATTTCTAATTAAAACATAAAATTTAATTATATGTAATAAATTTGAATTATTTGTATATTTTAATAGATCATTATACACTTTTATTCTTAATTTTTTTAAATAATTTAAATAAAAATTTTACATTTTTTATCTTTTATTTTTTCTAAAAATTAAACATAATGATAAATATTAATATTTTAAATTTATATTTTAAAAAATCAAAAAAATAATAATTAAAAATATTTTTATAAAATAATAATAATTTAATAATTATTAATTTTAGAGATTTAAATGAAGTTTTTAAATAATTAAAATTAATTTAGAATGCCTTTTGGTCTTGCAAATTTTACTTTTTTAAATGCAATTTATCTTTCTCTAAAAATTTCTTTTTTAAAAAATAATTTGAAAGCAAAATATTTCCTGCATTTATGAATATGTGTTTTCAATGAAATTAAGTAGCCTATAATAATATTTCCAGCTCTCAATATTAAAATGATTTCCATAAAAAATATTTAAAATGTTATCCTTATATTGTAATAATATGTATATCATAAATAGTATTTATAAGATTCTTTGCTTACAAAAAAAAATAAATAGTATTCACAAGAATGTAGTAGAAAAATATATATGTATGTTTGTATATATATATATATATATATATATATATATACACACGTTTGTACGGGTGAGAACGATCTAACTAAGTTTGAGCCGAGTCGAGCACGACTCAAGCTCAGCTCGTCACAATTCGATTCAAGTTTGAGTTGACTCATTTCAACTTTGAGTTAACTCAAGTCTTAATTGAGCCTAACATAAACTCTCCAAAAATTATTATTTTTTAAATAATTAACTCAGCAAAAGTATAAAATTGGATTAACCGTGCCATATCGATAAGATTACTTAAAAGATATTCTAACAATAATTAACACATACTCATGTATATATATAAGTAATAAAATAATTATAATAAATAACTGAATACATTATTTAAAATTTAAAAAAATAGAAATTGAGTCAAATCGATCTGATCTGATCATGGCTCGGCTCAACAGACTCAGGATGAGTCAATTCGAGTTAAATATCGATCTGAACATTGATCTTTTGCTAAACTCTAACCCTCTATATATGTGCATATGTATATGACAGTTGGATTTTAACTTATAACTTGAATCGGCTGGAAGAACAAATAAATTTAAATTAATTAACTAAGCTTGAGTGATTCATATTAAAAATGATCTAATATTTATTAAAAAAAAGATTCAACATGGACTTTTATTTTTTGATGTTGACTCAATATAAAATTTTGAAACTTGGGTTGAGCCCTTTAGCAACGGGGCGAGTTTGGGTCGGGCTTATAAATACTCATGTTTGCCTCACTATATATTATTCATTACTCATATTCGCCCCATACTCGTTTCCGCCCCGCCCCGCCCCACCCCTATTCTAGTTTTTACAAACCCGTACCTGCCCCACCCCACCCTGTTTCCTCATTAATGTTTAATAAAAATTAAATTATTTTACTCTATTTAAAACAACAAAAATCGTAGCCACATGATGAATATTACACAATGAAAAATAATGCCTTATATTTTTTCATATTTAATACACTGTTTTTGTTTGACTCTATATAAGCTTATATAAGAATAGATAAAAATATATGTATAACGGGGCGGTTTAATCGAGTACGAGTATAAATTGCCACCCAATCTTTAGCGTACTTGCTCTTAAACTCTATGATTAATGAAGCAATATAAGAGTATAGTTCAAATGGAACCATAATATGAGCCATTTTTTATAAGGTTTTTTTTATAGCAACATTTTTATAAGGTTTATTAAAAAATGTAATTTCATGATGTAAACTTGAGAGAATTAGTTTTTATACGTAGCCTGAGTATTTTTTAAGAAAATTGTGATATCTTTTTATTTTGATAGAAGAAAAATGTGATACCTAGTTTGACAATTTAAATTTGCTATAATAATTAAAAGATTTGACATAACATAAAAAAATGATTACACAAAAAAAGAAAAATTATGGTATGATTTGGCTTGCCTCTTTTACTACGAGTATGAGTGGAGTTTTATCGAGTATTCTTCCAATTGAATGAATAACCTCGCCCTCTTCTTCCTTTTTGATATTTATAGCCGTATAGTAACATGTGATTGGCATGCATGCTAGCTTATTTTATCGATAGCTAGCAGGCTTCTAGAATGATTTGATGAAAGTATAGACGACTACATCGTTTTTTCTTAGTACTTGTTATAATGATATTGCCACAAATTTATGAGATTTGGGCCCTGCTTCGTAATAAGAAAAAAAGAAGATTTGACTGAAATTTTTAGTCATTTTAAAAAATGTGTATGATGTGAAATAAAGTAAGTTAGTTATATTAAAAAATGTGTAGGATCTGAAATAAAGTTTATTGATTTATTGAGAATTGTGTTAGATGTGAAATAAAGTGATTGTTTAATGTTGAAATTTGTGTGAGATGAGATATAAAATAAATTTTTAAGTTTTTTTAAAAAAATTAAGATTTTAGCAATGACTAATTTTAGCCATGATTTTTAGCCCATTACCAAAAAGGGCCTTGGTCAAAGACCGATTGCTACGAAATTTTGAAACTTGGGTTGAGCCCTTTAGCAACGGGGCGAGTTTGGGTCGGGCTTATAAATACTCATATTCGCCCCATACTCGTTTCCGCTCTGCTCCGCCCCACCTCTATTCTAGTTTTTACAAACCCGTACCCGCCCCACTCCACCCCGTTTCATGTTTAACAAAAATCAAATTATTTTACTCTATTTGAAATAATAAAAATCCTAGCCACATGGTAAATATTACAATATGAAAATAATGTCTTATATTTTTTTATTTTTAATGCACTCTTTTTATTTGATTCTGTATAAGTTTATATAAGAATAGATAAAAATATATACATAACGGGGCGGGGTGGGGCGGTTTAATCGGGTACGGGTACAAATTGCCACCCTATCTTTAGCGTACTTGCTCTTAAACTCTATAATTAATGAAGCAATATAAGAGTATAGTTCAAATAGAATCATAATATGAGCCACTTTTATAAGGTTTTTTTTTATAGCAACATCTTTATAAGGTTTATTAAAAAATGTAATTTCATGATGTAGATGTCAATAAAAAAAATATAAAAATTTTGATATTATAATTTTAAAATGTGAATTTATATGCTATTAGGCCCACTAAAAAATTTGAGTGTAATTTACTTTAAAAAATTTTGAATTTTATTTTGACCTCAATTATAAAACCTGACCTGATATTAAAAATTCTCATTAAAATGAATTTAATTTAAGTTAATCTCATTATTTATGTGGATTTGATTGGTGGCTTGAAATCTTGCCTTGATCTCAATCTTTCACATGATGTGCCATTTATTTTGACTATTTTTGTGCCAATTAAACCCCATCAATCATCTATATAAGCGAGTCGCTTAACGCTTTGTTTAGTTTGACGGTTAAATTTTTGATGAAAAAATATTTTATTTTATAAATTTAATAAAAAAATTAAAGTATAATTACCTATATGACACACAATTTAATTTTATTTATGCCTTACTAATTTATTTTTAGTTAATTACGTTATGCACATTCAAAATATTATAAAATCTTACATACACATATTTTAAGTTATTTCTATTATAATGAGTAATTATAAATTTTCAATAACCTAGTTATAGTTAGATTACAAAAAATCTGGGCCATTCATCATATTATTTTAAGGATATTTAAATATATTTTGAGTGAAAATCTTAAAATCTTAATGTTTAGGTGGCAGCAAAGGAAGGAGACATCTGCGACGTGAATTGATTTTAGGACAAATCAACGCTTTAGCGTGGTATTGAGGAAGAGAAAAAATATATATCATTAAGAATAAAAATATAATTTTAATGATTTACTAACATAATATTTTTTTCAAATAAATTTTGATTAAGTTTTAACTCAAATGTGTGTATGTAAGATTTTGTAATATTTTGAGTGTGCATAGCATAATTAACTAAGAATGGATGAGTAAAGCATAAATAAAATTAAATTATGTGGCATGTAGATAATTATTTTAAAAATTAATTTAATATTAAAAAGTGCATAAAATATATAATAAAATTAATTTTAATATTTATATTTGTGTTAAATGTGAAATAAAATTGATTTTTATAATTAAAATTTATGTTAGTAAAAAAAAAAAAACTCAAACAAACGAGCAATTAAGGTTCGTGTTTGATATTATTTTAACTTTTTTAAAAATGTTATATTTTATATTCATTTGCTCTCCATGTTATTATTGTCATGCAAAAGATTAAAATTTTAAAAATAATATTAAATTAATTTTTATAACACATGCATAATTTTTAATAATAAATTATTTTATTTCACATCTTATATCATTTTAAATATATAAATTAATTTTAGTTTATATACTATATAATTTTTAATATATTTAATTTTATTTTTTTATCATATATATATAGATCAAAGTTAGGTAAATTAGTTTTATTGCCCTGATGGATCTTAGAATAGATATATATTATCTTTGTTTTTTTGTTATTTTGAGATATTCCTAAAAGATCAACAAGGAGAATAATAAGTATAGTACTGTGAGGCAATTTATTTAAAATTAGTTTACTTTTTTTTTTATTAAAATAGATATTAATTTGTCTAAAAATACTAAAAAAAATAGAAATTAATCCCAAGAATAAAAATAATGATAATGTAATAAAAGAAAAGAACTTATCTGGCCATCAAACCCGAGTCATTTTTAAATCCATGCCGCTAAATTTCAAAAAAAAATTGAGAAAAAAAAATGAACGATAATTTTTTTATTTCACTTTACACATATTAATCAAGAAACAAATTATTCATTAAGAAAGTTAAAATAATAATAAACTAATAATGATAATAATCAAAATTTAAGTCAAAGCAAAAGCCAAATTATTTATTACTCGTTGATTAAATCAAATCTAAGGCCCTGTTTGGCGCGAGGACCAAAACAGGACCAAAATGGTACTAATTTAAAAAATAACAATAATAATAATAAATAAATTTTTTAAATCATTCTACACAAATTTAAATATAAAAAATATTATTTTACTTTACATACTCAATAATTTAAAATAAAAATATCAACTTTATTTCACATTCTAGACCAAAATATTCAAATCGAATATTTTGATCTAAGATGTGAAATAAAATTTATATTTTTATTAAAAATTATTGAGTATGTGAAATAAAAAATTATTTTTTATATTAAAATTTGTGTAGAATAATTAAAATAATTTATTTATTATTATTATTGTTATTTTTTAAACTAGTACTATTTTGGTCCTATTTTGGTCCTGTTGGTCCTCGCACCAAACAGAGCCTAAGTGTGCATTTGACTCGTATGACCTCTGATCTGAATTGCTTTAATTCGAGATCTTATAATGGGTCTGCATTTTATCTAATTTTTGTGCATGAATAACTCATCTTATATTGTATAAAGGTGCATTTTTAGATGTTAAGGACCATTTTATAATGATCGTTAAACTTTAAGAATTAAGCTGCAATTTAGCCTGGTTAAATTTTTAGAAGGATTTAACTTCTATGATTTAATTAATTTCATATGCCACGCTAAAGTAGAAATTTATGCACGATTAAATAATATTACTATAATTATAGTCGGATTTAATTAAAAAAAATTAGGAAATTTAAAATGTTATTAAAATTAAAGCCCAACAACAACAACAACAACCAAGCCTTAATTTCACTAGGTGGGGTCGGCTATATGAATCTTTTATTTCTATTGCGCTCTATCAGTTACCAAATTCTTATCTAAGTCTAAGTCACTAAGATCATTTCTTATAGCTTTTCGGCATATCTTCTTTGGTCCCCCTCTTCCTCTTTGTACATGGGCAAAATCCAATAACTCAAATTTTCTAACTGAAGCTTCAATCGGCCTACGATTTACATGTCCAAACCATCTAAGCCGACTTTCTCTAAGTTTATCCTCAATTGGTGCAACACCAACTTTCTTTCAGATATATTCATTTCTCATTCTATCATTTCGTGTATATCCACACATCCAACTTAACATTCTCATTTCTGTAATATTTATTTCATTTGTATGTTTCCTCTTTGCAGGCCAGCATTCAGCACCATATATCATCGCTGATCTTACTATAGTTTTATAAAATTTACCCTTAATTCTAGATAGGATTTTTCTATTGCACAACACCCAGAAGCATTTCTCCATTTTACCCATCCTGCTTGAATCCTGCTAATGTCATTATCTATTTCGCAATCATTTTGTATAATTGATCCAAGGTATCTAAAGCGCTCACTCTTTTTGACAATTTGACAACCAATTGTCACATCTCCAATATAAATATTTCTTTCTTGACTAAATATGCATTCTATATATTCAATTTTTGATCTACTGAGATAAAAATTCTTAGATTTTAGAGCATTCCTCCAAAGCTCTAGTTTTGTTTTAGCTCACTCTTTAGTTAAAGCCCATCGCATGAAATTACCAATTTAACCTCTTGCACATAATAATTTGATCACTTCTTTTCAATTTATACGACAATACAAAAATTGTTTTTATATTTACTTATTTTTTCACAAAATTTATAAAAGAGAAATTACTTACTATTGTGCAGTGAAATTTTTAAGTGAAAGAAAAAAACTTGGTAAAACTTTTTAAAATATTTTAATTATTTTTTTTAGTACAATTTATATGTTTCTTATGTGTCATAAATTATCCGATAATTTAAAAACTAATCTATAATGAAAAATTGATATGTCAATGTAAAATGTAAATGAACAATGAAAATAAGAAAATTTACTATTTAATTTTAACAATAATATAACTTGTCATATTGAAATATTCTTTTGTATATTCTTAATTTTAGAATTTGTTGAAAATATTTGAAAGAAATTAAATTTTATATTTATTTTTTAATATTATAATGTAATTTTTTAAATATTATATTTTAGACCTCATTTGGTTCGAATTTGTTTTGAGATTAGAAAAAAAATTTAATAGGAGAAAAATTTATTTTAATATTAAAAAGTGTGTAAAATATGAAATATTTTAAATTCTAATATTCATATTTATATTAGATGTGAAATAAAATTAATCTTTATAGTTAAAATTTGTATGGGTAAAAATTTTGACTCGTACGAAACGAGGCCTTAGAAGTCGAAAGAATATGTGGAGTGGAGTGTAATATTTTTATATTTTTTATATAAATATTTTTTTATTTTATCTTATTTTTTAAGGTACAAATTTCCCAAACATTGTGCTTTAAATTATACTTTAAGATTTTAAATTAAAAGTGTTTGACTTAATGTTTAAAAAAATTATAAAAATAGAATATTTAAATATGTTATCTTTTTATATTAATTTTAAAATAAATATTTGTTGTATATTGTTTAGTTTGGGATGGGTTAGCCGCCGGCCGGCTGGGTTTAGGGCTTTTTCTCCACTGCCCAGGAACAGGGCAGAGAGAGAGAGAGAGAGGGAGAGTGAGGATTTACCGGCTCGTCTCTTTCCTTCTCTGCTACACGCCGCTGCTCTTCCGCCGCCCGTGCTCTAACCGTCAACAACGGCAGGAGATGGCGAAGGTCGAGAAGAAGAAGAAGAGGCAGAGGCCCATACTATCAAATTCGATAGCTCTAGCAAGCAAGCGAAAGATGAAGGGCAAGAAGATCAAGAAGGTGGCGAGCGATGTGCGCCGAAGGAAGTTCGGCCCACATCTCCCTTCTTCATTCATGAAAGAGATGGGGATCCAGAAGCCTAGCCCTAATTCCTCTGACCTAACGGGTGGAGAGGAGGAGGAGGAGGGAGAGGACCTCTACGAGTACGAGGAGGCTATCCCGGAGGAGGAAACGGGAAAAAATCGTCGTTATGATGCGGTTGAAAACTATGAGTACGAGCTCCCCGAAGAATTTGAGGTGGGTTCTTCTATCTCGTTTGTCACTTTTACCTTATTTATGTTCCCTGGTGGTTGATGAAAGTATCGTTCGAGTTTTAGGATGAGGATGTGCCTTCGGATGAAAACGACGATGTGTCCGTGGATGACGGAGACGATGCTGGGGTCGACGAGGAGGAAGAGGGAGAGGATGCTGGCGAGAAGCATGTGAGAATGCTCCAATCAATCACCGGATTACCGGCCGAGGCCTTCGAAGGTAGGATTTATCATCCTTCCTTGTAACCCGAGAAGATGATACGAGCAAAAATTGCATTTTGCTTCTAGCTGTTGTATTGCCTTAGTAATATGAAATTTTCCACTTCAAATTTTGTAGAAGGTATCTCCCTCAATAGATTTATGTATTAGCTTAGAGGCTAGTTAGCTATCAAGTCTTATTCGATTCAGAACCCTGTTTTTTGCGTTTTAGTTTAATGATGGTTAATATTGGAACATTTCTGTAGGTAAGGGGAAGAAGAATGTGACTTTGTTGGATGTTCATGGTGATATGGGGCCACAGCATGTCAGTATTTACGATTTTTTGGATCCTCTTCATGGAAAAAGTGGGTATAGTAAACTTAGGAAGAGAGTGCATCAACTTGAGAGGGAACCAATGGCTGTTTCTGCTCCTCTCCCGAAAGTGGAGAGGGAGAAGTTGGAGAGGGAGGTGACATATGCACAGTCGAAGAAGGAAATTACTAAGTGGGAGCCTCTGGTTAAGAGGAATAGAGAGGCTCCAACTCTTCTTTTTAATGAAGATTTGGACTTAGCGGTCCCTACCGTTGGGGCAATTGCTGCGGAACATAGGCCTAGGACTGAATTCGAGAAGAAAATGGCTGTACTTCTTGGTGATCCCGAGGTTCTGGAAGCTCATACGAAGGATGGTGCCAAACTTCTGGAGCTTAACAAGGTTTATCATGTCTTATCACTTAAAAGTTTTCTCTGTTAATATGATTGTTAGATGGAGCTTAAAAACTTCTTATTTTAGGGATAATTATATACAGCACAGTGATCTGGCAAAATTATAAATTTTACATCTATTTTTTAAAAAAATTATAAAACAAATTATTGATGCATTTTCATGGACCTTGACCAATTGTGCATGGTTTAGAAGTCCACATCTTCTATTAATACCAAATCTTGATGTTTCTCATGTAATTTTAATATCTGATTTTGGCCATTGTGGTGGCTGTTTTTAGAACATTTTCTGAAGATTTTTTTGGTTATTTCATTCATGAAATCCAGTGATCTACTTCCTACAATTACATTTATTTTTGAAAAAACTTTTTCACTTGTAATCTTTTCTTGTTTTAGTCACAGATACTGACTTTGACCTCTTTCTTATTTTTGACTTGTTGGTAGTGTTTCTGATTGAAGAGTATAGTGTTTCATAAAAAACAAAAACGCTCATAGTGGTTGATGTTAGTTTTTTTTTATTGTAGATCTCTGTCAAGGATGTGTTGGATCGCCATAACCATCTTGCGAAAATGCGTAGCCTTTTTTTTCGTCATGAAATGAAGTCTAAACATATCAAGAAAATCAAGTCAAAGACATATCATCGCATACTGAAGCGGGGGAGACAGAAAGGTGCCTCAGCTGAAATAAACATGGATCCTGAGGCTGCAAATGAGCTTGCTAGGAAGCAGGAGTTCAAACGTGCTGAGGTGAATGCCAAAATTAGATATTTTTCATGCCTGATAAATTGCTGTCTGATTTTTGTGGTTGAGTGTGTTGTACATGTGATTGTGCAGGAACGCATGACACTGAAGCACAAAAACAGCTCCAAGTGGGCGAAACGTATTATAAAGCGTGGGCTGAAAGCTCAAGATGAAGGCACTAGGGCTGCTATAGCTGAACAGCTTCAACAACATGCACTACTAACAAGAAAAATGAATTCTATGATTGAAAATAGCAGCAGTGATGAAACTAGTGATGATGATTCTGACGACTTTTCTCCCGGTTCAGATAGGGAGGGAGTTTCCAAGCTTCTAAATAAAGCTAAAGAGAAAACAATTAAGGTCATGGAAGAAGAGGAAGATATGCCTAAATCAGGAGTGCTCTCATTGCCATTTATGGTTGGTACTGAAGATTATAATGTTTTCATGTGATGCTTTATTTTGTGTCTTCAACTTGTTAAGCACATTTCACTTTTTGTTTTCTGTTTGGTGAAAGTATACCCTTCATTTATTTTGCCTCTACTTCTCCAAATGTTCATGCGCTTCTTTCATGAACTATTGCTTTTGAATAGTATTTATTTGCTTTGCTGATCTAAGGTATAGTTTATTTTTTAATGCAGAGATTTTACAAAATGCTGTGTTAATTTGAGTGCTTTATCATGAATGTGTCAGGCATCATTTTTTAAAAAAAATTGTAAATGTAGCTGGGTATTTAATTATCATATCTATCATTTATGCTCTATTTTTGTTTACAGGGTTTTAATAAGATGTATCGATTCAAGTTGAATGCTCTGCATTGCAAGCAGCGAAAATTCTTTTCTAATTAGAATAAGAAAGGCGTGAATGCTTCTGAAATAGGGAAGCGTTAAGTACAATTTTGCATACTGCAGATGAGAGTTTTTTTTTTTGGGACGGAATTTACATAAATTTTATATAAATCTTGACATATCACACTACATATACCCTATTCACAATATTTACACTATGGGGGGTTAGTTTTGTGAAGAGAGTGTGTTTGTTGTAATATAACAAAATTTGTGTAGTTTGTATGTTAAAATTTCTTTTTTTTAAGAAAGTGCTGTACTCTTATTTGTAAAGTGCTGTAATTTATTGTTCAACTGGTATTTAGTAAGTCGATGTATCAGAATTTTGAGTGTTTAAACATAATTGTAGCATACCTTGAACATAGCAAAAATGTTACATATAACTATAATTATGATTAAATGAATTGGAAATCACAAAATGTGTGTTTAATTGGTAGGAACGTAGTGTTAAAAGGCAAAGAGAGGCAGCCCGTGAAGAAGCTCTACTTGCTCTCCAAGAATATGAGGCATCTTTGGGGAAACATGATGAAAAGGGTGATGAGAAAGTCCCGTCAACTGCTCAAACAAGTGGTAAAAGAGTTTTTGGTGGAGCTAAGTCACAGCCTAAGGAACTTTCTAGAAAACCAAAAAGTCCCTACAACAGTGACAGTGAAAGTGACTTTGAGGCTAGAGATGGTGAAGAGGAACAGAAAATTGAAGATAGGTCACAGCAAGCTAAGATTGGATCATTGCTTCTCCCTGATGAGGCATTGGCTGCACAGAACAAAATATGTGAGGTGTGCTTTACTATGCTGCTACATGTTTTTCCTGTTTTCTTGAATGACATTGTTTGTGTCTGTTTCTTGTGGGCCAGGATTTGGATGATATTGCGAAAATCCCTGCATCCAAAACTACATATGAAGTTGCAATTTTTGCTTCAGATACTTGGAGAAAGGTTAAATTGAACTTTGCCATCCACATTGAAATTTTCCTTTTGAAATTTTTTGATTTGATGCTTCTATAAGCAGATTGGAAGTGAAAATTCTCAGGATAATGTTAAGATTGAACCCTCAGCAGCTGAAAGTCCTGTTCATCCCAATTCAGATAATATGGTAATTTTTCCATTCTGCTAAATGTTGGCTTTGTTTTGTGTGTTAAGTTAATGGCATTCACACAATAAACCGCTGCTTGGATGTGAAGGTACATGATGGCAACAGTGATTCGGATTCGGAAACTGAGATGGTTGATGGGTTTATATCTTCTGTCCCGAAATCCGAGTATGAACTTCCATCTCAAAGTGAGCTTATTCGACGTGCCTTTGCTGCTGATGATGTTGAAGCAGAGTTTGAAAAGGATAAAATGGATACCCTGAACGCGGAAAATCATGAACCTGAAAAACCTGCTTTGCTTCCTGGTTGGGGTCAGTGGACCCATATTCAACAGAAGAAGGGTATACCGTCTTCTATGATTGAAAAACATGAAGACGAGATAAAGAAAAGAGAAGAAGCGCTTAAAAGAAGAAAGGATGCTAACCTGAAAAACATAATTATCTCGGAGAAGATTGACAGAAAGGTATACATCATTTAAGTTTATTCTGCAAGTCTTATTACACTGGATGAAATGAAATGCTGATGCGTTAGTGAGTTCCTTTACTATTGTAATCTGATTTACCACTTTGTGTATCTCAAGTTCTGAATTGTTTACAACATTGGTGTTTATGTTTATTTGTTCTCGAAATAATAATTAGTGATCATTATGAAAAATCATATTTTCATTTCTATTCATCTTAGCAAGTTCTTTATGAATACATGAATGATGATTATGCTCCTCAAAGAACGTTATTTTGTTGATCTGTTTTCCCATCTTTTTAGTGCTTCTTCTCTTTTGCAGGCTGAGAAACTTCATGCGAAGAGCTTGCCCTTTCCTTACACCTCTAAGGAAGTTTATGAGCAAAGTATCCGCATGCCTATCGGACCGGATTATAATCCCGCAATATCCATTGGAGCCCTCAATCGGCCAGCTGTAAGTATCATTAGCCTAACATTTTATTCTATTATTCACTGGAATTCAGTATCAAAACCTTTATTATTTGTTGGTCTGATATATAATGGGTAGTTATACTTTTTCAAGTCAAAATCTCCTGTCTAATAGGCCTTATTAATTTCAAAAAATAGGCCTTATTAATTTCGCTATGCCCTGTTTGTTTTGAAATTAAAAATTAACCTGATTTAATTTTAACCTACTATATCATATCATACATAAAATTTAATATTAAAAATTAACTATATTTTACATACTACACATATTACTGAAATAATAACAAACTTATGTCACATCCCTCACATATTCCAATATAATAACTAACTTTATATCATATTCCTCACATATTTCAACATAATAACTAACTTTATTTTATATCATTCACAACTTTTAATAAAAAAATATTTCTATTCTAGTTTAAATTTAACCTCACAAACAAACAGACCTTATGGGTTGTATGATGACAGCAATAGCGTTTGTTGACTTGTTTCCTTCTCTTTGTAAGTGTGGAATTATGCATTTGATGCAGATATGAACTAACGAATGAAAGTCATAAAGGTTAATAGATGTTAAGGGGATTAACATACATGCTGCAAATCACAGAAATCAATCTTTCACACTCAAGGCACTTTAGCATTACACTCTTCATTCTTTCATTACCCAACTAGATTGTTGTGTTACTATAATTGAGTTTTTTAATCTTAGTTATAATGGAAGAATTCTGACTATTTATTGATAGAAAAATTTGTGCACCTCACATTAAAACTTGAATATTTACATGCATTTTCAAATTGAACAAGAAACAAAATATTCTTTCTTGAAAACGCATGTCGTCACAACCACGCAGCCTATCATTGTTGAATTCATAATATTTATGTATTCTGAATAAGCATATATACAATATAAATACCACACTTTGAAGATATATGGATTGATAGGCTCACTATTTTATGTCTTTATGTGTGTGTATCGCCTAATACGCCATCGCTAGGTTTCAAGTATCGGATGAGAAACACGGAGGACTGTGTTAGACAGTTGATATCGAGTATAAAATTTGTCTGACAAACATGACAAAAACTTTTAAGAAATTAAGTTAAAGCTAGGGCGTTAATAAGAAAATATTAAAAAAAAATTGTTATAAAATTTGGTATAAATATAAGAGCAAAGAGAATTTAGAGAAGTATAAAATTGATTAATGAAAATTCAAAAAACAGTCTGTAATGTAAAGAATGTGGCATTTAATAATTTTTATAGAAAGTTGGATACTAAAAAAGAAAAATACATACATGCTTGCCATAATAAGAGATAAAATTAAGGATCTAATTGGAGTAAAATACATTAAAGAAGTGAATTAAAGAGTTTTTTTTTTTAAATGGAACATTCAACACAGATATATGAGTTACTTTAGAAGACTTTTTAATAACAATTGTGATAATATAATTAATCTTGCTGATTTTAGAATCCAAACAAAAGATAGAAATTACTTATATTTGACGTATAAGTAAAGCCAAGGTTGAGGAGACCTTAAAGAAGATTTTTTTTCTTTTTGATAACGAGGATTAAAGAAGATGGAGCGCAGAAAAGTAGTATTGGACGATTTTTCGATAAATATTTAAAAAATGTATGGAAGATGAAATAGTTTCTTAACTCATCAGGTTCTTAATATATTTGGAAAGATAAAAAGATGTCAAATGAATGGAGAAAGAATATGTTGATACCCATTTATATGAATAAAGACGACGTACATGATTGTGCTAACTGTAGAAGAATTAACTTAATAAATCATATTTTAAAACTTTGAGAGGGTGATTTGGGCATTGATTAGTCGTGATAGCAGGGTATCATAGAATTAATTTGATTTTATGCTAGTTATATTTACCATTAAAGTTATTCATTTGTTGAGAGGTTAGTGAAGATTTTCAGGGAGAGAAGAGGATATACATTTGATGTTCATTGATTTTAAAAAGAATCATGATAAAGTTCAAAGGAAAGTGCTCTAAAGAGTTTAAAAAAGAAAAAAAGGTTTATGCTGCTTAGATTTAAATTATTCAGGACATGTATAAAGGGCTCGTTCGGTTTGGATTTTTTTTCAGCCCAACACAAATTTCAACTATAAAAATCAAAGTTATTTCACATGCAACACAAATATAAATATTAGAATTAACTTTAGGGATAATTACACCTAGGTCCCTGAGTTTAAGTCCACATTTTTAAAATTATAACATCAAGGTCCCTAGTATTTATGGATTCTTTTTTTTATTTTTTTTATTATTATTTTTTTTAAAATTACCATTATACCTTTCCCTCCCTCTCTCCTCTCGATTCGGCACTCTCCGGCGGCATCAAGCAGTCCTCGGCGGCGTAGTGCTGCTGCGTGAACTGCCAGTGGTCGCGCGGGCGCGGGGATCCGGTGGAGAGAGGCCACGCGAAGCCGCCGGCGACCGCTCGGGTTGCGCGGGCGCCGGGATTTGGTGGAAAGAGAGAGAGGGAGATGTCCCCCCCTCTCTCCTCCCAATCCGGCTCCCGCGCGGCCCCGCGAGGCCCCGCGAGGCCTCCGACAGCTTCGTGCGGCCGCGCGGGGTTGCTCGGCCGCCGGTATCGGGAGAGAGAGATGGGGAGGTCCCTTTGTCTCCTCCCAATTTGACGGGCGCAAGACTCTGCGCGGTCGGCGGTGGCTCGCGCGGCTGCTCGACGCCGTCGATGGGCGCCAGATCGAGAGGAGAGAGGGAGGGAAGGGTATAATGGTAATTTTAAATTTTTTTAATAATAAAAATAAAAAAAACCCTTATGATAATTTATTAAATACTAGGACCCCAATATTATAATTTTAAAAACGTGAATCTGTGTGTTAATAAGCCTTAAACTCAGGGACCTGGGTGTAATTACCCCTTAACTTTATTTTACTTTTTACACACTTCTCATTATTAAATTAATTTTTTTTCATTAAATTTATAAGATAAAATATTTTTTCTTATCAAAATTTTAATCCTAGAACCAAACAAGGCCAAAGGATTGTTATATGTGTTCAGACACAAGAGGGCTTAATTAAGAATTTTTTATTTCAATTAGATTACATCAAAGTTCTGCTTTAAGTATGTATCTCTTTGCATTGATTATGAAGATTTTGATTAGATGCATGTAAGAAAAATGTGTTAATGTATACTTTTTGTTTGTGATATTCTCCTTGTTGATAAGATTAAAGGTGGTAAGGTGAAACTTGAGTTATAGCGAAATGTATTAGAATTTAAAGATCTTCGTTTTGGCATATTAAAAATTAAATATATAGTGTAACTTTAGTCAACATAGAAGCACTTGTAGTGGAGAGATGGCAGTTGATGATCAAGTTATGAGGAAGAGTAGAAACACATAAATAAATTAAGTGTTGCAGAAATGATGATGTTAAAGTGAATCAACTAGTATATGCAAAAGAGGATATTAGAGTGGCCTTAATTGAAAATAAGTTAAGAGAGAATCGGTTTAGATAGTTTGAACATATAAATCGTAGGCTGATAAAAGCTCCAGTAAGAAAAATTGGATTATTGGACCTTGCTTATATGGAAAGAAGAAGAGAAAGACGAAAAAATATGACAAGAAATTATAAGGAATGATTTTACATATTTGGTGCTAAAAGAGGATTTATTATTTGATACAGTATAATGGAAATAAAAGATTTATGTAGTCGACCCTACCTAGTGGGATAAAGGCTTAGTTGATGTGTGTATCGCCTAATTCAAATTGTAGGAAGGAGGTTTGTTGTTGTATACTTGCCCTATAAAGATGTTCAACATACCATCTTAAGTTTCAAAAATGAGAAATTCTTTTGTACTTTATACGCAAAGTGCAGAATGTATATGTATGACAGCTATGTGTCATGGATATTCACGTGACCTAATATGACTATAGATGTGTAATGTGATGACATGTCGTTGTCCATAGATGTATTCTACGCTGTATATTATTGCAATTAATACTTTCTCTTAAAAAACTTTAGGCCAAATGATCTGCATTTTTGGTTGTTTATTATGGGATACATAAATATTATTTCTTGCATTTTTCGAATTAATTTTATGCAGATTGTTAAGCGAGCTGGTGTGATTGTTAAGCCGATCGTGTATGAGGAGATTGATCCATGCAGCAAACTTGATGAACCCAAGGAATCAAAGAAGATTAGGCAGAAACAAAATAGAAAGAAAGCTAAAGTTGATGGCAGGAAATTTGCTGTGAAATCATAAGTGCAGAAGATTGCGAGTTCTGCCATCCTTTACCTTTGGCCTGGCCACGTTTTTCCAGGTGGAGAAGACGTGTTCCTGAGGATAACATTTGTGATTTGTGGTCCTCAGGCTTCATCGATGGTGCTGAGTATAATGGTAACTTCGTTAACTTGCAATTGTTAAGGCAGCTGTCTTGAGAATTTTTGCCTGTTTATCTCACAATTAATTATATAGCATGTTTTTATGTAGGTTTTTATTTTACACATTTTCTTGGATGTATTCTATTATGCATTGCAGCATCTTCACTGCATTGTTTCCGTTTATCCAAGCTGTAAACTATATTTATTATGGAAAGCTGCTTTCATTGTTTTCCAGAGGTGTGACCTGAACTGAATCAAATGATGTATAATTTGTATTCTAGAATTTGATATATATAATGGGTAACTGCCATCTAGGTTCCTGAAGTTGGATAATTATTTCATTTAGGTATATTCAACTGTCAAATAAATATAAAATAATGTTATTATTCTTTCTTTTAACTTTCTCTCAATCTATCTATCTATGTTGGCCGCACCACCTCCCAACTTTCTCAAACCTTTGGAGGCAGGTCGCTTAGTTTATTAGTGATATGCTTATCTACTTCTATG
The DNA here is from genome assembly GCA_002786265.1 of Apostasia shenzhenica. NCBI lineage: Eukaryota > Viridiplantae > Streptophyta > Magnoliopsida > Asparagales > Orchidaceae > Apostasia > Apostasia shenzhenica. The sequence goes on from KZ451953.1 coordinate 1,368,361, forward strand.
CATTGGATTATCATCACACCATTGCTACAGGTCTGTCAATTGCCTCAGGGCCATCCAGTTTGTTCAGTCTGTGTAGTCTTGCAAGGCCTTCGCTAGAGGGCTGTCTCTAGGATGCGTTGCATTGATTTTGTCTCAACACACAGAGAATGGGGGGAGAGAGCTGCAAGTATTTTAGTAATTGTAGAAATTATAAGATTAGACATCTAACTGTATTTAATTAGCTAATTAAGTTCCGATTAAATTAAATTACCATCATTTAACGTCGAGCTACTCATGAAAATTATAATTTTGTTTTATTATTTTACATTTATCATTTCTCATAATTTATGATCTCAACTTAGAAGTTAAATACCATAACCATATGAGGTTTCCATCTGAAGAATGAGAACTGTATATTTATATTGCTAAATTAAAAACCCTAAAACCTCTTCTAGCGCCACATATGTATATAGCCCAGATGCTCACTGCTCGTCACTTGAATTATTTGTATGTCTACAAGAAGAGGTTGCTTAGTCTATGCCATCCACATGCCACTTCACATAGACATTCAAGTTGTCACGCCTTGTCCTGCTAAAATAATAATATAGTTATTATGTTGTTAATACATTATTATCATGCTATTATTATACCGTGTGATGTACTGTTCTGCTAGATACTTTGTTTACTATACATATGTGTATATATATATATATTTATTGCTTTACTATAACTGGATGATACTGCATCGACACATGATCAACTTTGTTACTGTGATTGATGTAATTCACGTTTTTGTTACCGAAATATTGGATCGAAAAGAAAACTGTAATTGTGGAGTACTTTATGATGTTGCCTATTTTAGCTCGAGCTTACTGATACTGTTACTGTTACTATTTTGAGGTCTCCTCATTGCACCTACTGAGTAAGAGTAAGTCCTCGTGTGACCATAGTAATTACTGATTTGAGGCTTCCTCATTACACCTACTGAGTAGGAGTAAGTTTTCATGTAGCTATAGTATTAATATTTAGACGATGTGAGGCCTCCCCATTGCATTTACTGAGTGAGAGTAAGTCCTTCATCGTTACTGTTACTGGAGGGTATGACAACAATTTGTAAAGTAAATTTAGGTCCCTAAAATATATTGAGTAATGTAATTAATTGAATAATAGATGCGAAATTTTATATGTACAGCATGAAACCATTTTATTTATTATTATCAATTACATGTTGTAATGTTAGTCATTTTTCATAATATGTTGGTAAAGTACTGAGTTCAAGAGAACTTACCCTCTATCATTTTTACAGGTACATCACAAACACCACAGGGAGGTGCCTTAGACTCACCTGGTTATCGATAGCTTTAAATATTTTGTGGTTGTAATTAACTTAGAAACACTTTGATAGTGCTGTATCAAATATTTTGGGCATCATCTCTATAGTTTGGATAATGAATTGTTTATTTAGTACTAAAAGATATTTTAGGAATACCGAGATATAGTACTTGATCCAGCACTACTTCCTGAGTACTTTGAACTACTACCAGATGTAGATTTCTTTTGATGTGGTCCCTATATCTTTTTTCTGTGTAATCTCTTGCTCCTGCTCTGCTCCCCTTGCAGCCTCTACTAGATCAACATAATCCTTGTGCCTATAAGGTCCTAGCAATTCCTTGATAGAATCTCGTAGACTTGCGAAAATGGTAACATTTCTGTTCTTCGGTTGACATTATATCTGGAACATAATGAGCCAATGAAAAAAAATTTGACTCGTATTCAGTGACGATCATGCCTTGTTGTCCTAGATGGTTCAGTTTATTTCTCATTTTATTACGAGCTGATTCCGGCACAAACCAATCTCTAAAGGCTATGCACAATTCTGCCCACATAATGTCAGTCAGTGGACGATTATTGAAACGAAGTCTTTTCTGGCTCTTCCACCAATTGCTTGCATCATCATCAAGTGCAACGACAGTCAATGGCATTCGCCTGTCTGGTGGGCAAGTAATCCCATCCAAGATCCGCTCAATATAATCAAGTCAGTTTTCTGTCTTGATAGGATTTGTCGTTCCAGAAAAGTGCTTAGGGTACATTCTCTGAAATGACTTGGCATAGCGATCCGCTTAAGGACCAAAAGCCACGCCTTCGGTCATAGTATTTGAGGCATTCTCCATTATATAGGCTAATGAGATAAGGACAGTCTTATTTGTTTGTCAATGTAAACTGGGGCCTTTCTCCAATCCTCATGATGAGAACTGCTCTCATCAGCTGGCCGTTGCTCGTTATTGTCAGATGTCATTCCCTATAGAATACATGAATAAGAATACAACAATAACAAACAATGATTATAAAAATATATTACGGTGCAAAATGTGTGCTCCCTTCTATGACGGTCTACCCACATCTCTCTTCCTAGGTTATCACCTAGAAATCTAAACCTCGCTCTGATATTAAAATTGTCATGCACCGACTCAGTATGATCCGTTGCCTAATCCATGTATTAGCGAGTTGGGGCGTGATAATTTTGGTATTAGAGCGAGGTTTGGATTTTCTAGGTGACAACCTAGGAAAAGAGATGTAGGTAGATTGTCATAGAAGGGAGCACACATTTGGCACCATAATATATTTCTATAATTATTGTATTCTTATTCATGTATTCCATAGGGAAAGACATCTGACGGTAATGAGTAGCGGTAGTTGATGAGAGCAGTTCTCATCATGAGGATAGGGGAAAGGCCCCAGTTTACACTGACGAACAAATGAGACGTGTCCTTACCTCATTGGCGTATATGATGGATAATGCCTCAAACACTGTTACTGGATTGGCCTGGAGAATGTACCCTAAGCGCTTTTCTGAAACAACAAATCCTATCGAGACAGAAAACTGACAAATCATATTGAGCGGATCTCGGATGAGATTGCTTGCCCACCAGCTATGAAGCATGGACACTTCAAGAACCACGCCGTGTCCGTGTCAGACACACGGACACTCGGGGACACGCGAGGACACCTGGGGACACCGTGTCGGACACGCCACATGGCGTGTCCTAATAAAATAATATTAAAAAAATTAAAAGACACTTCTTGGACACGCAAGGACATTTGTGACACCTTAAGACACTTCTTAGACACTTCTGAGATCTCGTTTGGTTGGAGTCAATTTTTTTACCCAACACAAATTTCAACTATAAAAATTAACTTTATTTCATATCCAAAGCAAATACGAATATTAGAATTGAAAGTATTGCACAGCCGTATCCTGACCTATCCGTATTTTACTTTTTTTAAATTTATCGTATCGCTGTATTAGTATTATATTGTATCCATATCGTTGTACTGTACTCGTATTTCATAGATTTTACCCAGTATAAGTCAAAATTCTAAGTTAATCAAGTTAAATCAAATTTCTTCCTTCTTTGTTGTTCTTAAGTCTTACGAAAATGAACTAATCGCAAAAAGTTTAGGACTCTAGCTTCACCTTTATCCTTCTTTCATCTTCAACACTTATAGCTCTTACTTTCTCTTATTTTCGTGTTTACTATAATTATCCTAATAAGCAAAATTATATGTTCTCTTATTCAAAGTGAATCCTAAATTTATATCTCAAATCTTTTTAATACCGACGACGTTTGTTCTCAAGTTCTCATCTTGATTCTATGAGACTTCAGTGCTATTTACAAGTTATTTATATTTAAAAATTTAAGTTTGTATTATGTTTTATATATATATTTTTTAAGTATAAATTGTTAATTTTATTTTTGTATTTGGCGTGTCATGCCGTGTCTGTGTCCTATATTTTGAAAAATTACCGTGTCGTCGTGTCGTATCCTGTGTCCTCGTGTCGTGTCCGTGCTTCATAGCCCACCAGACAGGTGAGTATCATGATTGTGCTTGTACTTGATGATGATGCAAGCAATTGGTGGAAGTGCCAGAAAAGACTTCATTTCAATAATCATCCACCGTGAGCCGAATTTTGCAGTGCCATCAGGGATTGGTTCGTGCGAGAATCAACTCGTAATAAGATGAGAAATGAGCTGAACCTTCTAGGATAATGAGGCATGTCCGTCATTGAATACGAGTCAAAATTTTCTGCATTGGCTTGTTATGTCCTAGATATGGTGTCAATCGAAGAGCAGAAGTGTTAACATTTTCGCAAAGGTCTATGAGATTCTATTAGGGAATTGCTGGGACCGTACAAGCACAAGGATTATGCTGACCTAGTAAAGACTGTAAGGGGAGTAGAGCAGGAGCAAGAGATTACACAGAAGAAAAGAGATACTTGCAAAAGAAATGAATCATTTTCACAGAGCGGGAGATCACATAATTTTTTTTTTTACATTTGGTAGTAGTTCAAAGTACTCAGGAAGTAGTGCTGGACTAGGTACTATATCTCGGTGTTCAAATTGTTGGAAGAACCATTCTGGCAGATGTTGGTTTTCTAGGAAACCTAGTCAAGCTCATTGCTTTTGATGTGGAGAGCAAAATCATATAGTGAAGTATTGCCCTCAAGCCAGCACCAATAAGCAACATTTTAGGAACTCAGACATCTATAGGGTCTTCTGGAGGTTGTAATACTCATGGTAGTGGTCAGCTTGTACAGTTTGAAGTTATAGCTCAGCCACGAGTTTATGCAGTTTGTCACAGGTATTTTATATTTACATGGTAGAAAATTTGCTATTAATAAGGATATTCACACACTACAGAAACTTCTTCTAGTTTAGGAGAATTCCCATCAGCATTAAATGTAAAAGCTAAATAAACTTCGCATCCTTTGTTTAACAATTTTTGCATTTTAAACATAGAAATGATGGACATTTTTCTTCCCTTCCCAAAATATATCAAATATACTGATCCAAGTATTTTAATCTTAATTTTCTTTTCCCAACAATTAATACTGACTTAATATTTAGACAACTAATTCATTCCTAGTATGATATCGAATTCAATTAATAAAATAACAATCATACTAGAACGAAAACCGCGATCTTTAATAATGATCTCTTCTTCAATAAAATTATCAACACTTAATTTCATACTAGTGCGAAGAATAACAGAAAAAAATTTGGCATAGCTCATGCAGTGTCACAGGTAATTTATGAAGTGTATTCGCAGATATAAAAGAATGAGATGCTCCAAAATCAAACAATACAGCAAATTAGATGTATTTAATGTAATTTCTTATCTTGTGTAAAAATATATTACTATTTGTTTTAAGATTAATTAATACTGATTCAAGTTGTGTTGATTGTTTTTGATTTAACCTTATTAACTGAGACGATATTTGAATCGAAAGAATGTTTCATTTATTTTTCTTCTCTGAAACTTCTCTTCAGTAATTTGTAAGCTGCAGTATAATTTATTTTAAGTAGTTAGATTAAATAAATATTTTCAATTTTTGATCTGCTATTAATTATGTCTTGCTGAGAAAATATTTAGTATTGTCTTCTTTAAATATCACAAAATAATTCATAAAAAAATCACAAAATAAGGAAAAGAATAAATAATGAAAATGAAGTAAAATGTCCAACAGAGTATAGATTCATGAGTCTAAATTAACTGCATAAAATTCTTTAGCGAACGGAAAATACAAAAATTCATGAATATCACCAATCTTCCACTGAATTCATATAACAAATAACAGAACTTAAAAAAAAAAAAAATTAAAATCATTTAATTTACTACTACGGTTTAAAACTTCAAATAATGCAACTCTTTTTTCTACCACCGCTGCTGAATCCGTGAGTACTTTTTTCCCTCCCGCAAGCAGGATAGTTCCACAATAATTTAGATATTTTTTATTAAACAATTCTATAATATATTGTAAGACTACTTATATATGTTATTAAATTAAATAATTATTTATTTTAAATAATATAATATAATATTAAGTTAACATTGAACTAAATATTTTTTAAATTAAATTTATTCATGAGTACAAGATAAGTGTGGTAAGTGGTTACTGTTCTCTTTTGTGATTAAAGTATTGAAGTTTCTTAAATGGGCCAGCCCAATTCATGGTCTACTGAATTTGGGCTTTAGGACTGGCCCAATTTCCTTTGTCTTCCAAATTAGGCATAATTTGATTTTAGTTGAAATATATTTTAGTAGGATTTTAATTTTTTTAAATAAAAATAAAAAACATTTTAATATTATATTATGAACTGAAATTGTTTTATTATTAATAATTATGTGGTTGCAAAATAAAACTTTTTTTTTTTATTAAAGCACATATAAAATATGAAATAAAATAAAATTTTAAATTTTAAATTTATGTAAAATATAAAATAAAATTTATTTTATATATTTAAATTTATGTATCATATAAAATAAATATAAATAGAAATTTACACGGAGAATACTTTAATTATGAAAAGTTACATATTTTATCATCAAAAATAAAATATTATATATATCACATCAAAATCTTTAAAAATTATATATTTCATATAAATTTTTGAAAAAAAATTATAAATTAAATTAGTAATATATTTTTATAAATCTTATACTACTCTATATAATTCATAAGTCTACAATAAAATTTTGAGATAATTACCTACATTGCACACCATTTAGTTTTATTTATGTTTTATCCATCTATTCTTAGTTAGTTACGCTATGCACACTCAAAATATTACATACACACACTTGAGTTAAAATTTAATCAAAATCTATTTGAAAAAAATATTCTGTTAGTAAATCATTAAAATTATATTTTTACACTTAATGGTACATATTTTTCTCTTCTTCAATGCCACACTAAAGCGTTGATTTGTCCTAAAATCAATTCATGTCGTGGATGTCCCATTCCTTTGTCGTCACCTAAATATTAAAGTTTTAGGATTTTCACTCAAAATATATTTAAATTTTCTTAAAATAATATGATAAACGGCTCAGATTTTTTGTAATCTAACTATAGTTAGGTTATTGAAAAATTATAATTACTCATTAAAATAAAAATAAGTTAAAATATGTGTATGTAAGATTTTATAATGTTTTGAGTGTGCATAGCGTAATTAACTAAAAATGGATGAGTAAGATATAAATAAAACTAAATGATGTGGCATGTAGGTAATTATCCCTAAATTTTTATCTCATGAAATTGAGTTTATAAGAAATTTTATATATAATTAATTTATGAAATAAATAATATATAAATATAAAATTAAATTTTAAATTTAATATTTTATTTTTAATTATTAAATATATAATTTTATAATTTAAATATTATTTATATAAATATTTTAAATATAAAAATATTGATTAATGTAATTTTTTATAGGCCTGAACCAATGAAAAGGGCAAGTCTGATCGACTGCTGTCGCGTATTCCCCCTCCTTGCTTTAACCTGCCTGGCCGACGTCGACCTTCCCCTCTTCCTTGCAGATCTCTGGCTCGCGGTTTTTTCTAGGGATTAAGCTCGTGAGACGGAAAAGATCTGGGATCCAGCAGTTGCGAGGGTTCTCACCCAATTCTGGGAGCGGAGGCTCTCTGATTTAAAATGGTGCTGATCTCCGTCGTCCGTGACTATATGGGGCGGATGTTGCAGGACATCTCCGGCATGAAGGTTCTTATCCTTGACTCTCAGACGGTGAGAACTCGGAGTTCTTCCCTTTATAGCTTTTGTTCCTCATCTGCCTGAACCCTAGATTCAAATTTCACGTCGGTTTTTGATTTATCTTTCGTTTGGTGGGTACTGCGGATCGCTCGCCACCTATTTCCTGAGAACTGATAGGGGCAGTTGCATGCAACGTATTCTCCAGGAGACCTGGTAGCATCTTTTTGTGGCCTGAGAGTAGTGATGGTACTCGACGGCCATGTTTTGTCTATTCTCTTTTAAAATTATGGAGTTAGGAAAAATTTTGTTCTTTTAAATTAGATGAGGATAAAAGAACTTCTTTAAGACTCTGGAGCAAGTTATTTTGAGAGTAGCATTTAACATGACGGATTAACAAATGTTAAAATGGATAGAACTAGTTGGCATAGATTTTTTCTGCCCATTCTAAATTGTCTTCTTGTGGGAAATCTCATGCATGGATCTGGGTAGAAACAGGCTGGTGGAAACACGCTGTTGTGCGATTATGAATGATGTTTGACCAATGAGGAACCTACTAGTTGTGAATTGCTAAATCTTCTAGGTTATAATTGGCTCATCTTTGGATCTAGTCCATAAAAGTGCAAACTGCAAATGGTACTGAAGAAATGAAATGAAATGAGAAATTTTGAGGTTTGATGTTAGTCGGATAGAAAGTCATACATTTTCAAAATCATGAAATGAATTGTAATTAAAATTCTGCTAATTCTAGGGCGTTCGTTGTAGGTACAGGGTACTAACTAACCCATTTTTGGTTAGAAGTGGACAAGGTTTGGGTAGGATGTCACAGTAACACATCCTAATCCATTTTGGTCTCGGGCTAACTGCAAAATAAACTACAGGCTTATGAGGAGTGAATTAACATAAGGTAAGGCTTAAATCATTGCTTAAGTCTGGATTTATACCCAATATTTCGGACCTAAAACAGTTAGGTATTTTTTCTATAATACTTTTATTAGAAGAATCATAGGAATGAGGTTTTTAAGATGGATGTATGGAATGTCTAGAATTGATGTAGTAAAAGATGATTATATCGAAAGAATAGAGCATGACTTAGATTATGAAGGATTAATGGTGACGACCGGTGATAGGATTTTAAAGTGACAATCTAAATATAAGGATCTAAGTGTCAGTTATCTTATTTTCATTAAGAAAATAGATCTTCTAGAGATCTTTCTTGACAGGAAATTTTAAAAAACTAACCAGAGTTTGAGAGAAAATGATGTAACAAAACTTTTATTTAAGTTTTACTTAGGTTTTCTAAACTATATGCTATGTAACATGCAATTGCAAAGATTCATGATTATCAAAGTAATGACTTTAACATGTAGTTCATGCATTTAGTCCAAAGATTAAATTAAACTCACATGAATTACACCAAATAAAAGATAAACTATATCACATACTAGTTCATAGAAAGTATAAAAGAAACTATGCCATGTTACAAACATCCATTAAAATCGTACAACTTTAGAGAAAAGAACAGTTATAAACCAAGGGAATAAGTCCAATGTTCCCGAATATAGAATTACATAAGAACAACAACAAACATAAGGTTTATGGGTTAGAACAAAGTGGAGGAACAGAGAGATAAGAAATTATAACAAATACTAGAGGAATCCTATCAAAGGGAAGGGATCTAAATGTGAGGTACTTCCAACCACGTCTAGAATGTGAGGAGAATAGCACCTTTACCTCTTCGGAGCCTCGGTCACTTGCCTTGCTCTGAACATTTCCTGGAACTCACCTGGTTCTTTAGCCTTCACTAGCACCTCTAGTGGAAAGTAAACTTCAATATTTGTAAAAATTTATCAAAAGCATCTCCTCCTTCAAATGGACATTTCAGGTCTTTGATAGGGTTGTTCTTCTTCTCTAGAAATTTGTTGGAACCTCCCTCAATCGTCCAACAAGTGGGAGGAATTCAAATTTGAATCCTTGTAAATCGCAAAAAATGCCAAGGCAGACAGTCTGACTTGCTTTAATTTGCTCCCTCCTGTGAAGGGAGGATAGTCCGGCCTGAGAGGAAGATAGTTTGGTTTGCTGTCAGGTTGCAGGAGGATAGTCTGGTTGTCTATTTGATTGGTTGTCTGCTTATAGGACAGTCCAGCTGTCTGTTCGGTTGGCTGTCTTGTTGCAGGAGGATAGTCTGGTTGTATGTCCGGCTGAATATTCTAAAGTTTCTGTCTGATGAGTCCGATTGAAGACAAACTATTTGGTTGTCTGTCCGCCTAGTAGCTGATTTCATCTCATTAACATCTCCATATATAGAATGGTTATAACCCAATACATGTATAATATATGTACTCCGCCCAAATGCCAATATGTAATACAAGGTACTAGTGGCCCTCCCATACATGAATTCCACCAAATAAATTGTAATAACCAATACTTAGGGCATATTTGACAATTACTCAAAAATGGGTAAAATATTTTTTAATAATATTTTAAATTTATTATAAATTTTAATAACATTATTTCACATCCAATACAAATTCCAACCTTAAAAATCAACTTTATTCACATCCAACACAAATTTCAACCGTAAAATCAACTTTATTTCACATCCTATACACCTCCCAATATTAAAATAAATTTCTTTCTCATCAACTATATAAAATAAATTTTTTTTTCTTTCCTTACTCAAATTTATCCACCAACCAAACAAGCCCTTAGTATGCACACAAGCGCGCGCTTGGGCACACACAGTATCTATGTCCGGGGGTGGAGATAATAGCGATGATGTCGCTTTGAGTCATGACTGGCCATATCAATAAACTCATGTGAATAAGCATGTAGAGTGTAGAGTGTAAAAGATATTTTTGCATGTGGATATCATTATGTTGTAAACAAATGGAGGAAAAGGAAGTAGGATGAATAATAAATTGAATAGTGTTTGAAAAATTTCCAAAGATTTGGGGTAAGTCTCTTGATGATGGTCACTATGATGATTATCTGTTGTTAGGCATTCATTGTTAGAGTTAACTTCCTTACACACACATAGTATCTTTGTCCAGGGGCGGGCCACATCAATAAACTTATGTGAATAAGCATGTAGAGTATATAGTGCAAAAGATTTTTTGGCATGTGGATATCATTATATTGAAAGCAATTTAAGGAAAAAGGAAGTAGGATGAATGGTAAATTGAATAGTGATTGAAAATATGCCAAAGATTTGGGGTAAGTCTCTTGATGATGGTCACTACGATGATTATCTGTTGTTAGGCATAGAGTTGACTTCCTGGAAAATGGCATATTTATGACAACAAAAATTATAGGCATATGTACTTCTTGATATATGGCTACATGCTGATATACGCATCCATCACCCTAATGCCATGTGCATATTTTATATATAGGAGAAGCATATTATCCAAATTCACCTCTAGATCTTAATTTTAAGATATATACTGGTGTATAATAAGTAGAAGCTTGATCAGATCTGGTTAATATTCCATAGGAGTTGGAAGGAATCCTAGGTGTAGAAGCCTATAAAAGGTCATAAGGCTTATGAGGTGAATATTTTATTTGTAATGATGGTGCCTTTTTGGCAATAAGCAATGTCAATCTCTACCCATCTGCCTTATGATTTTGCTTCCATGTTCTTGATGCAGGTTAGCATTGTCAGTGTGGCTTATTCTCAGTCATATTTGCTTCAAAAGGAAGTATTTTTGGTAGAATTAGTGGATTCAATATCAAAAGAGTCAATGGTGCATCTCAAAGCTGTTTATTTTATTAGACCTACATCAGAGAATATCCAACATCTACGGCGCCAATTGGCCAATCCCAAATTTGGAGAATATCACCTTTGTATGCTCTTCATAGTGTCTTTATGTTTGCTTCACTTTACACTGGTGAAGTAGTCTTTTACATGATTTTGTATTTCTATAGTTTTCTCCAATATCCTGAAGACAACTCAAATCCAAGTTCTTGCTGATTCAGATGAGCAAGAAGTTGTTCAGCAAGTTCAAGTAAGTCTTCTGCAGTTACTTTTCCTTTTTTTTTTCTTTGTTTTTTTCCTGATCTTCTTAAATCTGCTAGGAGAGTATGATGAGACTTCGCCCATCTGAAACTAATTTAGTCTTGAAGATTGTGATGTGTTTTCCTGGCTTGATTTTTTATGAGATTTATGATGTTTTCTGCAAGATATTGCCTCTCATTCTATCATAATCACAAGCAACTTGGCTCTCAAATTCCTGACCCTCTAGTTGTAGTTTGAGCAAGCGTGTCTTTCTTCCTTTTTTTATTGCATTGCCAATGCCCGTTGTACGTTCATCTAGCTCTAAACTCCTTATGACCAATTTTATATGATTAAGGTCTATATCTAATCATTGATGGCAATAATTTGGGGATTGATGATCTATCTTGCCTGTATTAAAAAATTAATGTTTTCATGCTAATCCTCTGACAGAAAGACAGAAATATACTGAACAAAAGAGAGAAGATCTAGCATATGACATAGTTGGCAGAAATGTAGTATATTAACGTTGTCAAGGGTTGAACTCTGATTGTCTACATTGTGCCATTTTAGAATGCTATTTCACCATCGTTCAAAAATTGCCTTTTCCCAATATGTCCTTTGAAGATTTCTTTTTCTTGAACTTACTTTTACATCACGTGATCATGGGTGCATTTAATATATATGCCAAATTTTCTATGACCACAGCACTTGTGGTTAAGTGCTAACTAGTTCGTAGCTTCACTCGTGTGGAGTGCTTAAAAGAGTTAATTGTACTTATAACACAGTGCTTAGGTATTCATTTAAAGCAAATGTCTGACAAGTTTTGATATTATGTTTTACAATCTTGCAGGAATTCTTTGCGGACTTTTGTGCCATAGATCCATATCATTTTACTTTGAATTTGCACATGAATCATATGTATATGCTCCCAGCTGTTGTGGACCCTCCAAGTTCACAAAGCTTCTGTGACCGGATAGTTGATGGTATTGCTGCAGTTTTCTTAGCACTCAAACGCCGGCCAGTCATTCGATATCAACGGATATCTGATGTTGCAAAGCGAATTGCACATGAAACTGCTGTGAGTATTCTTGAAACAGATGAACAATTCATGCTTTTTATGATATTCCAGCAGCCTTTTGGAAATAAAGCACATGGCTATATCCTTCACTTTTTGGTATACTGTACTTTAAGTTGCTGTATCTGTATCTAATATTGGACTAATGCTAAGGATATTCCATGAATATATCCAATTTGCCATTCGGTGTACCATATCTTATTGCTGGTGTCGTAAATATCTTTTAAACTCAGGCATCAAGATTTGACATTTTATGATGACAAATTCCTATTAAAACTTAAATGTGATGGTTTTTGTCATCTCTACATGCATTTCGTATACTTATGTGCTTTTAATGATAGAATATATGTTTGATTTTTGTGCTTGTGCTTTAGTTTGATTTCTGAAGCGTGAACTAGCAAAAATTGCTAGCCCCCATCCTTCTCCCACCCTACACAGTTTTTGAGTATGGGAGTGTGCGCACTTGAGTGTATTTATACTTTTACATTTGCGTATATTTTTTTTTGCAACTGTTTTTCAGGTTATTGTTTCTTTTCAAATTTAAACCATCTATTTAGAAAGGCTTGATGCAATTCTGTTTGTGTTGAGTTGTACGCAGATTCCGAGCATCATGTTTGTGCTCAGTAGCTTACTCTAGATTCATGTTATAAGCTTTACTTTGTTTTAAATATGTTACATTCATCTTTCTAATTTCGTTGTAGTTAAATTCTTCAGAAGCTGATGTATGAACAAGAGAGTGGCCTGTTTGATTTCAGACGTACAGAAACTTCTCCGTTATTGCTGGTCATTGACAGGAGAGATGATCCTGTGACGCCACTTCTCAATCAGTGGACGTATCAGGTACTTCTTATGTCTAAATTTTGTTGTGCTTCAAATCTGTTAAACCTTTGGTGTTTCTCTGTATTTATGAGAACAATTATTGATACAATCATTTATTTATTTTATATTCTATTATAGGCAATGGTTCACGAGCTTATTGGCATTCAAGATAACAAAGTAGATCTGAAAAATATTGGAAATGTTCCCAAGGACCAACAGGTTTCATTCTGTTGCTTTTGAACTTAGTTTTCTTTGCATGTGAATTTTGCAAAAATTTACTTACATGATGCCATAACTTCTATAGGTGGTGTTATCATCTGAGCACGATGCGTATTTCTTTTATTGTTATCTATTCTGGCGACTAGTGCAAAAGTTAACTATCATGTTTCCATATGCTTCTGCAGGAGGTTGTGCTATCATCTGAACAGGATGCTTTCTTTAAAATTAACGTGTTTGAAAATTTTGGTGATCTTGGAATGAATATCAAGCAAATGGTGGATGATTTTCAACAGATTGCGAAGAGTAACCAGAATATTCAGACAATAGGTACATTTGTATCTGTTTTGCACGATCTGTAAGTGGAAATTGTTTATGATATTTTCAACTTTGCAGAGGATATGGCAAAGTTTGTCAACAACTATCCTGAATACAGAAAAATGCATGGAAATGTGTCAAAACATGTAACAATGGTCACAGAAATGAGCAGAATTGTTGAAGAAAGGAAACTCATGCTAGTTTCACAAACAGAACAAGAGCTTGCATGCAATAGTGGGCAAGCTGCAGCTTTTGAGGTACTCGGAGTTGAATGTGTTTTTTTCAAAATGCATTGAATTTTTTGCAACAATAGAACTTCCTGTCATTCAGTATACGGTTACCAGTTGCTATGTTAAAGTTCATACATGTAAAAGCCCATTAAAAGTTAATCTTACTTTTTCTTATTGGTTACTTGTTATGAAGCATGGATACTTCAAGAACCACGTCGTGTCCGTGTCAGACACTCGGGGACACGCGGGGACACCGTGTCGGACACGCCACGTGGCGTGTCCTAATGAAATAATATTAAAAAAAATTAAATAACAGTTCTTGGACACGCGAGGACACTTTGGGACACGTTAGGACATTTCTGAGACACTTCTAGGATACTTCTAAGACACTTCTGAGATACAAGACACTTTTAGGATATATAAAATAGAATTGAATATATTTAATAATAATGTTAAATTTATTTATTTATATTATATATTTTTAATAAAATTTATGGATATATCTTTCTTATTTTTTTTATTATCGTTAAAATTTTATTTAATAAAATTAAAAATATATATATTATTAAAATTTTACCTAATATAAGTCAAAATTCTAAGTTAACCAAGTTAAATCAAATTTCTTTCTCTTTTGTTGCCCATAAGCCTTACGAAACTGAACTAATCGTAAAAAGTCTAGAACTCTAGCTTCACCTTTATCCTTTTTTTATTTTCAATACCGAGAGCTCTTACTTTCTTTTATTGTCGTGCTTACTGTGATTGTCCTAATAAGCAAAATTGTATTTTCTCTTTTTCAAAGTGAAACTTAAATTTATATCTCAAATCTTTTTAATGCCGACGACGTTTGTTCTCAAGTTCTCATTTTGATTTTATGAGACTTCAGTGCTACTTATAAGTTGTTTATACTTAAAAGTTTAAGTTTGTATTATGTTATATATATATATATATTAAGTATAAATTGTTAATTTTATTATTGTATTTGGCGTGTCATGTCATGCCATGTCCGTGTCCTATATTTTGGAAAGTCATTGTGTCACCGTGTTGTGTTGTGTTCCGTGTCCTCGTGTTGTGTTCGTGCTTCATAGGTTACTTGATGGAAACTTTTTCTGTCGCAGCAACTATAGTCATTTGAATAGTTTGAAAAAATTTTGGTCCATAGAAATGGTTTTTTTTTGGTGTAACGATGTGGGGTCCTAGACCCAATATCCAAAAATATCTGTCATAGTTGTAAGATTCTAGGTCCTCCATCTGTGAAGCCACTTAATGAGGATGAATTAATTAATAAGTAGAAATAGTATTTAGTATATTTATTAGTGCATATTTATTGCATTCTTAAGTATAGTTTAATATTTGCTGTTGTTACAAGTTGTCATGTCAAATAATGTCATCTTACTTTTTGAGTCCAAAATTTGGATTAGGTATGAGTTCAAAATCTTGGTACCTCACAAATTGAGATATCATTCAATCGATGAAATGCAAAATACTCAGTCATTTTTTCATAGCTGTTACGGTATGTTATTTGATGTGTGAATTGAAGTAAGCTGGCACTTGAAAGTTTATAGTCACGATCAGGGAGTAATTCATGTTTTCCTCCCAACTGTTTTCAGGCTGTAACCAATCTTCTGAACAATGAAAGTGTATCAGATGCTGATTGTTTGCGATTAGTAATGTTATATGCTTTGCGCTATGAGAAGGAGGGCCCTGTTCAGCTAATGCAGCTATTCAACAAATTAGCTTCACGATCAGCAAAGTATAAGTCTGGTGTAATGTAACTAGACCATATTCTTATTACTTCTGTAGCTTTCATCTTTTTTATCTTTAATGCCATTTAATGCAGTACCTAGGCTTTTGCAGGTGTTACTCCACATACATACATACATACATACATACATACATACATACATACATACATACATACATATACAGAGAGGGGGGAGGGGGGGAATATTTTCATAAATGGACGCAACATTCAGACATAGCTTAAGCTCAGCTTGTTGATTTATGAATTAGTTCAAGCTGCTCGTAGCTCGAGCTATTCAAGTTTGAGCTGATTTGGCTCACTAAGTATTTGATTTTGAGTTGGATTAAATCTTAATCTAGTCATCCTGACCCCTTCCAAAGAATTGTGAATTGTTTTAAAAGAAAATTTAAGTTTCTTTACTAGAATTCGAACTTGAGTTAGCCATACTATAAAGACCTACCCAACACAACTCTAACCACCGGCTCACACATACTTTTATCAAAGTAATAAACAAATTAAACAATTATATTATATAAACAAGTTATATTATTTAATTTTAAAAAGTAAAAATCGAGTCAATTTTTTTTATCAGAAAAACTGAGTCAAGTTTGATCCCACCATAATAGATTGAACTTGGCTTGATAAAATTACAAGCTATATATGGCTCGTGGCTCTCAAAAAACTCAAACTTGAGCTAAATATTGATCTGAATATTAAGTAATTATTGATGTTTAAGCCAAACTCTCAACCCTACTTGAAACTTGCTTGCCACTTGTTGCTTTGTATTTTTACCCATCCTACTTGGTGTTGAGTAGTTACATGGGTATGCATGCATGAACAGCTTGTCCAGTTCCTCCTAAAGCAAGCTGGTGTTGATAAGAGAACTGGCGATTTATTTGGCAATCGTGATCTGCTAAACATT
Organism: Apostasia shenzhenica; assembly: GCA_002786265.1. Classification (NCBI taxonomy): domain Eukaryota; kingdom Viridiplantae; phylum Streptophyta; class Magnoliopsida; order Asparagales; family Orchidaceae; genus Apostasia; species Apostasia shenzhenica. The sequence goes on from KZ451953.1 coordinate 1,385,207, forward strand.
GCTCGCAATATGGCTCGAGGACTCAAGGTTTTTATGACAAGTTGTTTTTAAATGTGTATGTACTGAATTCTCATGGAAAGCTAAAGTAATCTATTTCAGGGAGTTGAGAACGTGTATACCCAGCACCAGCCTCTTATATTTCAAACCATGGAAAATATTACAAAGGGACGACTAAGAGATGTCGACTATCCATTCGTTGGAAATCACTTTCAACAGGGAAGGTAAGTTAGCAGCATCTTCTGGACAGGAGAAGCTTCAATATTTATCTCCGCCTCACGAAACTGACATTTAATGTAAAATATAGTAATTCACTATTTTTGATTAGTTATACCATTATGGGCTACTTTGAAGTAATATAATGAAGGGAATTTACAAAAATGCAGTAGCAAACTTGTTTGTTTGCATATCAACCTTCCAAATCACATAATTTACTTTGCATATGTATTTTTGCTTAAATATCACAATTCCAATGATGAAGTGTTTTTGGTGAAGGAATATTCTACTTTTCTTTGAAAATTATAGGATCACGCATATACAGACCTGCCAACAAGACAACTGATTTTATAGAATCTTTCGCTTCTTTTGTAGATGTCAGTTGGGGTGGAGGCATGTCCCTCCCAATTGATAGTACTTGATGTTGTTGCTTTTTGTTTTTAATGCAAAATAGTCTGTGAGGTCAAATTTCGAAAACAAAAGAATATTCTTCTTCTACATATACCATTCAAGACTAATTTAATACATGACTTTTATTTTTGGATTTGATAATCAATGTCCCTTAGTAGATTTGTTTTTTAAATTTTAGTTTAACCAAACCCCATCATCTTATGAACCTTTTTCTGTAATATTTCCTAATCAAAGATAGTCAGCAGCCCTCTTTCCACCCTTTAAAAAAAAAAAAAAACTCTCTTTGCCCTCTAATTTTCTCTGGTTTTACTACTGGAAAATTATGCTTCAGAAATTCCATTGCTTGTTAAATGCTACGTATCTTCTTTTATCTAAAGGTTGCTCCCTTCCCAAGCAGGCAGTGTTCATCAATTCGCTTTAGAACAAAGCTTCTATGTTAATAATACGATACATTTGTATGTGTTCTAAAGAAATGCAAGGTTAGCATTTTAAGCATGCTCATAAATCTCGCTAATCTTTTATACCGATAAGCTTTGCTTTGCATCTATTAGATGAAAAATTGAAATAAATCCATTATTGACTTGCTCTTAGAAAATTGTACACAACATATCAAAATAATTCAACACCAAACATGCTCTCGTACAACTATTCGATAAAATATCATAGTAATTCCACTGAAGATATTCTCTTACGTAATTACTCAATAACATATCGAAGTAATTCAACTGAAGACGTGCTCTTATAGAACTAGAGGTGAAATCTTTTTAGCTCATCAGGACATTTTTTTTTTTTATCATGGAAGTTAATGTGTTTGAACATGTATAAATGCCTCCATGTGGTGCATATTTGAATGGGATGCATAAGAACTATGATGAGCATCACAATTCTCACAGCTTTTAGGGACAAACCGGGACGGCCGGACCCGAGAGCTCGCATTTCACAACACCCTTTTCACTCATGCATGTTGCACTCGCTGAATCTCTTTCCGCTCTCATTCTGCAGTATAGTACTTCGATTGTCGAATATTCTGAAGACAATTTTAACTTGATTGATCGCTAATTTTTCTTTCAGGCCTCAGGATGTTGTGATCTTCATTGTGGGAGGAACTACATATGAGGAAGCTCGTACTGTGGCTTTACAAAATGCCCCCAGCTCAGGAACTCGCTTCATACTTGGAGGCTCTGTTGTCCTCAATTCCAAGAGGTTTGTTCTCTCTCTATTTTCATTCATAGCTGTTCATTATTTTTGTTTGATTTCATTACACACAAATGAAAATGCAGATTTCTGAAGGACCTGGAAGAGGCTCAGAGAGTAGCTCGATCAAGCAGTGCTATTTAATATCCGTTAATTACTGAAGAAATAAATATTTAACAAAACATCAGGCGTCTGGAAGATGGTTCTCATAGATTGTTAGGTTAATTGATAGTGAAATTTGATCAACCAAAGCTGTACATGTTTGAGCTCAAGAATGCAGAATTATGTTATCGTGTGTATCGTTGTTCCGGTTTTATTGTTGGGTTTTCGGGGGCTCGGACCCAATAATTTCCTTTTTTTTGTTCGTCGGCCGTGTGTCTGAATCAATACGAGCGGATTGGTTGCAATTTGAAAATGATTTTTTTTTGCTGAATCTTGATTATTTATGAGCCTTGTTTGTTGAGTTAAAATGTGCATTATACATATAATATTTATTAGGGTAAATTTCACCCAGGTTCTTGAGTTTAAGGATTATTATCACACAGGTTCATGTTTTTAAAATTATATCATCGGGGTCCCTAAGTTTTCAAAAATTATCATTTGAGTCCCTTTTTTATTTTTTATTATTAACAAATATAAAAATTATCATTATACTCTTACCCTCTCTCTCTCCGCTGGTGTCGTGCGGCCGCCGGAGGCAGTTGCGCGCCGCGAGGCTACAGGCGGCCGGTGTTGTGAGGCCGTGCGAGGCCGCTGGAGGCGGCGCGGGGCGGCGCGGCTGCCGGATCTGGTGGAGAGAGTGAGGGTAAGAATATAATGGTAATTTTTATATTTTTTAATAATAAAAAAATAAAAAGGGACCAAGATGATAATTTTTGAAAACTTAGGGACCCTGATGATATAATTTTAAAAATGTGGAACTGTGTGATAATAATTCTTAAACTCAGGGATCTGGGTGAAATTTGCTCTATTTATTATCTGTTGGTACAGAAATTATATGTTATTTATATGTTAATTTCTATTTGAACTCAATTTAAAAAAAAAGTGCTAGCAATTACCAACCGTGTTCTAAAATCTCAAGCGTAATTGCGTAGTGGATGCCATGAGAGAATGTGGCATGGTGCATTAGTTGTGTTCCAGCTAGGGGCGGTTATTTTATGTAAAAATTAATTAATTTTTATATTTTATTTGGTTTAAAATTGATTTAATTTTTTCTAACTTAAAATTTGTTTCAAAAGAATTTGATTTAACTCAAAATTAATTTGATATGTATATAAATATATATGTATATATGTGTATATATTATGTAATAATTTATATAAAGAGAAAATTGTAAATGTGTATATATATATATATATATATTATATTTTAATTTATTTAATATATAAAAAGTATTTTTATAAAAAAATATAATTTAAAATTAAATGGGAGGTTAATTTTTGAATAAGTAAAAAGAAATATTATATTTTATAAATTTAATAAAAAAAGTTATTTTAATATTAAGAAATTAACTGTAAAATGCGAAATAAATTAAAATTATTCATATTTATGTTAAATATGAAATAAAGTTAATTTTTCAGATTAAAATTTATGTTAGATTTAATTAGACTTAAAAAAATTTTAACACGTTGATTTTATTTTACACACTACAATTTATATAATAAATTTTATTATATTTTATATTATATATATATATATATATATTTGAATATTTTTTTAGCTTTTGGCACTTATATTCATTTTTTGGATTTTATTGGTACTTATATTTTAAAAATATAATTTCTCTCTTTTTTTTATTCAACTAAAAATATTATTTCATTACCACCCTTTAAAAAATTATTTTATTTATATCCAAGTAACACTTTCACATCTGCTGCACAGAGCCAAACAGCATCAGGTTTTTATAACAAATGGAAGTCCGACAGCTCATCTCAAGTTAAGGATAACCACATCCCTCACTAGTCTGCCTCTTGCTTGCATCCCCCTCACCTTCTATCTCTCTCTCTGTGAGTAATGGAGGCGAGTGCATCTCTTCTTCCCGAAACCCCCCAGAGCTCCGGTACACCGGAAGAGCAGCAAACTGAGATTGCGAAATTACTCTCAAAGTCTCGGCCGCCGGTAGCCACCCTCTCTCTTTCTCTCTCCGCCAACCTCCTCCTTTCATCCCCCAAACCCTCGCCTCCTGCAGCCTCTGCAGTCGCGAAGCCCCTCGCAGCATTTCCCTCTCTCGTGAAGATTTCATCCCAGATCTCATCCATCGTCCGCCTCTCCCTCTCCGCTTGTGCTACCGCCGCCCCCACTCGCCACTCCGCCCCCTCCTCCTCCCCTGCTCTCCTGTCTTCGCCTTCCCCATTTCTTCGTCGGAGGCCCACCGACCCATCTGGCGGCGCCACAGCACGTCGGTGCACCATCCTCTGGTTCCGCTGCGACCTCCGTGTCCACGACAACGAGGCCCTCACCGCAGCTAGCAACGAGTCCGTATCCGTCCTCCCCATCTACCTCTTCGATCCCCGTGACTATGGCAGATCCTCCTCCGGATTCGACAAGACCGGGCCCTACCGCGCGACTTTCTTGCTCCAATCCGTCACCGATCTCCGTCGCTCCCTCCGCGCGCGGGGATCCGACCTCGTCGTTCGGATCGCCCGGCCTGAGACCGCTCTCGTTGAGCTGGCGCGGGCCGTCGGCGCTGACGCGGTGTATGCTCACCGGGAAGTCTCGCACGACGAGGTCAGGGCGGAGGAGGCTGTGGAGAAGGCCATGGAAGCCGATGGTGTTGAAGTGAAGTACTTCTGGGGGAGCACATTGTACCACATTGATGATCTTCCGTTCGAGCTGCAGCAGATGCCATCGAATTACGGAGGATTCAGGGAAAGAATTCAGGACTTGAACGTGAGAAAGACTATTGAGGTGTTGGATCAGATGAAGGGGCTTCCAGCGAAGGGTGATGTCGAGCCTGGAGAGATTCCAACTCTCATGGATTTGGGGCTTAGTTCTCTGCCATCAATGTTTCAGGTTTGCTCCAGCAAACTCGTGTTTAACACATATTGCCATGAGTAAAGTAAGATATGTTAGTTGTTTCTCTCAACAATTCCGAAATCAAACGAAAGTGGTGCTAATTTTGCAGGTTGAAGTATAAAAGAGTGAGAAAAAAAAAATTGATTTCTTAATCAATGACTGAACAAAATGCTTTTATGATGACTGTAAAAGAAGTTTTGCATGATCTTCAGCTGATTTTCCCTTAGCCATGGCTTTGACTTAAGCAGTTTTAACACTTTTAAAGCAGCTCAATTCTAATTGTGGAGTTGTAGTGCTATGATAAGCTGCCTAAGTGTTAAAAGACATTTGATAATGTATTCTTCTTATGCAACCTGAAAATTTTAAGCTACTTTAAAAACATGCTTTATTTAATTTGCTTATAAGCTTTGCCCGAGTGATAAAGCAGCTTAAATCTCTCAAAGCTACTTTATGTTGGATATACCAAGACAACAGCTTAAAACTTTAAGTTGTTTCCAAACAGAATTTTAAGCTTAGCTCTTAAGCTGTTTATGAACAATTTGTGAGGCTTAAATTTAAAAAGTTAGTTTTTTTTTTTAGTTTGGAAAGGCACCGGCAATGTACTTTTTTTAATTTTCAAATTTCATGAGTAATTACGTATACAACATCATATTTACTAAATATTATAGATTTTACACCAAATTCTAAAAAATTGCAAAATTTATGAATTTCAATTACAAATTACGCATTACATATTTTGTTTGTTCTCATCATATTATCTTACACAAGTTTAACCCTTATTTTAACTATGATAATGACTTCAAATCTTAGCTATTGATTTAAATGAGATAGAAATCTAATCTTTCAAAATAACGATAATATCTAGTTGTTTAGGATGTATTGATGTGATCCAAAGGGCAATGAAAGCTAAAGTGGGCAATCATATCTAACGCCAATCTGCTTCATTGTGAGAAATAAGGCATCATACGTTAGAGACCGAGTATGGTGTATAAACAAAATATTTTGTTCAAATTAATAATTCTTACGAATAGTGATCAAGTGTGTAAAATGTAATTTTTAATTGAAGTTTTTCATATTTTTTGTAATTTTTGAGAATTTGGTATAAAATTTGTAATATTAAATATAGTATTGCATATGTAATTCTCCCAAATTTCATTTAAGCTACTTTAAGCATCTTAATTGTTGTGATATCATGTTCTTCGCCTTCTGTGTCTGAATAGTGTTGTGCTTAGTTCTTTGGTACCTTTTGATACAGGGAATCTACATCAAACACTTGCTTTTTAGAGTTGTGTCAGTTCTTTCGCGCCTTTTAACATCTTACATCAAGTATTTTTAATGGATGCTAAACTTATCAAGTACTTTTAATGGATGCTAAACTTATCTTAGATATTTAATGGATGCTAAACTTATCAAGTATTTTTGGTAGAGTAAAAGTAAAAATAGGATGGGGAGCTTTTCTTTTCTGCTGTTAGTTGGACATTTTTCTGATAAAGAAGGCACTTTTGTTGCTGTATACGTGTGTTCTTGCGTTACCCATTGCTATAAAGTTTCATTCTACATGCAATATGCATATTTTCAAATCATGTACTTCTACGTTAACTTCTGTAGTCATTTGAGAAATACTACTTTATCAAGAAACATACGAAAATTTATCATTTCACTGAAATAACCTAGACATAGAGGATGTATCTGTTAAGTTTGTGGTTACCAATTTCTTTTTTTACCGTAGGGTAGAGATAAACGAGGTTCAATGGGACTCAAGCTTGAGACCTCTGGCTTTTTGATACCATGTTAAGTTGTTGGTTACCGGTTGTCCTAAAAGCTTAATCTTACAGTTATGGTCCAAGAATAATTTTACATTCCAACAATATAATATGCCATTCCGAGTTTCCTTATAGCTGCAAACTCGCAATGTTGTTTCAAGTTAATTCATTGTTGGTGGCTCTCTCCATTCAAAATAGATTGTCCCTCTTTCAGTTTTAGGGGATTTATTCATGAAAAATTTAAGTATATTGAATGCAATCTACATTAATGGAATTTTTCTTGAATGCATTCTATTTTCATTATATGATGCAGAATGGAAAACATTCTGCGAATGCTTCTCTTGTGGGTGGTGAGTCTGAAGCATTGGAGAGGCTTAAGTCATTTGCAGCTGAATTTTGTTCCCAGCCAAACAAAGAAAGTAAGAATGCTGCTCAAGAGAGCATTTATGGCGCTAATTTTTCTTGCAAAATCTCACCTTGGTTGGCTATGGGATGCCTTTCTCCACGTTTCATGTTTGAGGAGCTGAAGAAGCCTGCAAACAGGTATATAATCCTTTAGCTTTCATACATTATTTGCTATCTTGATCATTGGCATTGCTGTAAACGTCTTTTATCTCCTTTTGTTCTTGTAATCAAAATTGGGCATCTTTTGCTACGACTCTGTTTGATGGAGATATGGTTATATTTCACAGAATGATCTTTGCTAAAGCTGAATATAATAGCCGTGCTTCGGGAGATAGTGGAATGAATTGGTTGATGTTTGAATTACTGTGGCGAGATTTTTTCAGGTAATATATGTTTTAATCTCATTGCTGATGTCTCCTTTGAAACTTCACATTCTGGTTCTTAAGGGAGGGGAAGAGAGGGGTTGAGGCCATAAATTTTAGAAACTCTTGACAGCTGTTTCTTAATTTTGTCAATTCTGATGCCAATAATTTTGAATAGAGTTTGACTCACATAAACTGAACACTCGATTCAAATTGAAATTGAAGTACTAGTTGGGCTCATGTCATTTGAGTTAAACCCACTCAAGCTTTCACTAATTCGTCATTTTATTAGATTCATCACAAAGAAGTACAGTAATAAAAGGAAGGTTGGAGCTGAACCTGTTACCGCATGTACTGGTGCCCTTGCATGAGTCACTCTGCATCTGGAGTGGAAGACTGCAAGATGCAGCACAAAATTAAAGGCCAATGTAAGATAAAATTCTCCTTCTCATAAATATTGCTCAGTTTTGGTTTGTAGGCCATCTTATGATGCTTTGTCCTGAGAATAACCTTTCTCTTTGTTTACTCTTCTGCTTTAAAAATACCCTTTTTTTTGCCTTGCATTAAAACAAAGGGAGGATCATGAAAAGAACAAAAAAAAAGAGAGGTACTAAAGTACAATAAGTTACATCTCAGCCCTGTTTGGCGAGAGGACCAAAACAGGACCAAAATGATACTAATTTAAAAAACAACAATAATAATAATATATAAATATTTTAAATCATTTTACTCAAATTCAAATATAAAAAATATTATTTTACTTTATATTCTCAATAATTTAAAATAAAAATATCAAGTTTATTTCACATTCTAGACAAAAATATTCAAATCGAGTATTTTGATCTAAGATGTGAAATAAAGTTTATATTTTTATTAAAAATTATTGAGTATGTGAAGTAAAATATTATTTTTTATATTAAAATTTGTGTAGAATAATTAAAATAATTTATTTATTATTATTATTATTATTTTTTAAATTAATATTATTTTGGTTCTGTTTTGGTCCTTGCGCTAAACAGGTTCTTAGTTAGAGATTGATTTTAATGTTGATTACTATTATAATTTTTCTAGGTTGATGGTTACTTTTATAAAATATAAACTTCCTTAGTTGCTCAAATATCTCTCTCAGCAGTTGATCATCTTCTTGGCATTGAGTTCTGGTCTTTTTTTTTTGTATAAATAATCTATTTGTTCATAGGCCCCTCTTTTTGTAAATATTCTATTCTATTCATAGGCCCTTGAGTGACTCTGATAGCAGAACAATTCCAGCAGCCTACTTTTATGTGTTAACGAAAATAACGAATAGCAGTTGGACCGGAGGAGCTGAATCAGATAGGGTTGAACCGGAGAAAGAGCGGTTCACGATATTAAATAGGGTGTCCTCAGCGTAATCGGGAGGGATGTTTTTGCCACCTCTGTCTTCCTCCTCCTGCAACTCTCCCCTTCTACAGCTATTCTTCTTCCTCTAATTTACAATGTTCTCTGCCCTTAATTCTCAATCCTTTCACTATAGATCATTGTAATTCAGTTGGAGAAGTAGAGTTATACATCATATTATATCTTTTGTGGAGCTCTCTCTGGTTGTCCATTATATTTGCTGTGTTCGTTACCCCTGAATTCGTTGTGAGATTTTGCAGGCTATCAGACTCCCTTGTGTCTTGTTCTAGGGAGGTTCTTGGTTCAATACTGTTTAAGTGTTTGTGTTGTTCAACATATTTGTTTTTTTTTAGATTATTATTATTATTATTACTATTATTATTATTATTATTATTATTATTATTATTGTTTGATATCATTATATTAAAATATAATAATAGAAAATTAATTTAATCTAACCTCTTTTTATCACAATTGGAGATGTCATCTTAGAAAATACAATTTTATAAATTTTTATAGTATATCATTATATTTATTATAATAAATAATTAATTTTTTTAAATAATGGGATAATATTAAACCAAATGTTCCCTTAATTTCAAAGTGTTAAGGAGAATTATCATGCGAGAGAGTCAAAGTAGGTTTTAATATGCAATTGATGAATATTTATTCATTTAAAAGTCTAGGCCAATAGTTAAGGGCTATCAAATGCATATTAACGTCACAATTTGTTTTAATATTCAGTGTGAGATAATTCTTTACGTGTATTTCAACAAATTTCCTCTTCACATTTGACTGTTCTCTATCCAATGGGCTATCCAATGGATTTGAATATTTTTTTAAGGTTGGTTTTAATATATAGCATGTGAAATGTGAAAAAATCTGGAAAAAAGTCAGTCAATTTATTGGACTTATTTGTTTGATGTTCTTTCAAAATAATTATAATTTGTTTATTGTTTTTTTAATTTGATATTCTTTATTTTCATAATTTGTTTGATTTTATTTTTTTTCATTTTTTTTCATTTTTTTTATTTTACTTTACATAACTCTGTTTGGTAATATGATAGGAAAGATTATATGATTGTATTTTTTTGTTATTTTTTAGAAAATGTGGATGATATGAAATAAAATGTATTAATTATATTAAAAATTATTTTTGATATAAAATAAAATATGTTAATTTATTAAAAATTATATTTAATGTGAAATAAAGTGATTGTTTAATATTAAAATTTATGTAGAATGTGATATTAAAATTTTATGGTCATGCTGTAGCTGCCTCGCGCACAGGTGACCGGTGCATGTGACGGTCTCAATGATGTATTTTGAAAATTAATAGATTAAAGAAAGATATTTTTATTATTTTTACAATACATAATAGATTCTGTCATAAAGGGATCATGATGTTCCATGTAATATTTTTTGTGAATCTGAATGACATATTTTGAATATTACAGACAAGCATAAAATATCATATTATAAATCTTGTAATATTGTTAAAGTACATGCTTGATCTCTAATTCTTAAGTTCCCATCTAATCCTAAGGCCCGATTTATTTGCGAGTTTAAAATTTAAAATTAAACACACATAAAATTTGAAATTAAGAAATTAATTTTATTTCACATACTACACATATTACTAAAATAATAATTAATTTATATCACATTTTTTATATATCTCAATATAATAATTAATTTTATATCATATTTCTCATGTATTTTAACATAATAATTAATTTTATTTAATATTATTTATAAATGTTAATAAAAAAATATTTCTATTCAAATTTAATTTTAATTTTATTAAAATAATGTTAATAAGCCTTAAATTATATAAATATAACATGTCAACATTTATAAACTATTAAAGACTTTGAAGTAAATATCCAAAATTTTGAGGTTAGTATTGAAATTGTGAAGAGTGGAGATAAAACAAAAACAACAGTGACAGGAAATTTATGAAAAATGTAATTTAACTATTTATATATCAAAATAGAAAAAAAAAAGAGTAGAATATTACCGGAGCCAAACTGCCAAATTCAACAGAAGGGGAAGAAGAAACTGCCAAAGTATGAAGAGAGAGAGAAAATTAAGAGGCGGAATTGAGAGAGTTGGAGGAAGAGGAATCGGTGGTGGCTCCGGCGGCGTCGTGGTCGCCGAAGATTCGCTTGCGGAAGTCGGAGACCATGAGGGGAAGTCCCTTGCGGAGGGGGATCTTGGGCTCCCAGCCGAGGAGCTCCTTGGCACGGGAGATATCGGGCCTGCGCTTGTGGGGATCGTCCTCCGTGTTGGGGCGGAACTCGATGCGGGCGTTGGGATCGATCGTCTCCTGAACGACCTGCGCCAGCTCCAGCATCGTGAATTCTCCCGGATTCCCCAGATTGAAGGGCCCGACGTGCTCCCCTTCCATCAGCTTCATAAGCCCCTCCACCAGATCCGAAACGTACTGGAAGCTCCGCGTCTGCTTCCCGTCGCCGTACACCGTCATCGGCTCCTTCCTCAGCGCCTGGGCCACGAAGTTGCTCACGACCCGGCCGTCGTCGATGCACATGCGCGGGCCGTATGTGTTGAAGATCCTGGCGATTCTCACCTGCCTCATTTTTCACATTAGATTTGCATATGGTTGATTCCCCATGTCCGATATGATTATGAGAAAGGGAAAGAAGACACTCCCGTACCTCCACTTGGGCGCCCCGGTGGTAGTCCATGGTCAAGGTCTCGGCGGTTCTCTTACCTTCGTCGTAGCAGCTCCGAACACCTGCTCACCCCCACCATGCATTCCAATGATTGATCCAAAGAACAAAAAGACGAACGAGAGAGAGAGAGAGAGAGAGAGAGAGAGAGAGAGAGACCTATGGGATTAACGTTGCCCCAGTATGTCTCGGCCTGGGGGTGCTGCAGGGGATCGCCGTAGACCTCACTGGTGCTGGTGAGGAGAAAGCGGGCGCCAACCCTCTTGGCAAGCCCCAGCATGTTTAAGGTCCCCACCACGTTGGTCTTGTGGGCACACCCGCACCATAGCAGAGTTAAAGAAAGCAGGAGATATCAGAGAGAGCGATCATAAGCAATAAAAGCAGCTACCTACGACAGAACAGAGTTGGTGAAGAGATGATCATTTGAAGAATGGAAGATCAAATCACACTCACAAAAGACAACAAACGCGCACGTTGAAGGACAAGTTCAAGTCAAAAGCATCTCTAAGATTAGCATCCGTAGAATTGAATCGAGAGGCGAGTACATTAACAGAAATTGGCGAAAAGAAAAAAAGATGAAAACTCTGAAACCAAAATTTCGTTAATCAGGAACTGGAAAATTAAAGATCAATCAAGAGAAACAGGGGAAAAAAGGGGAATCATAAGAGAAGCGAGGACAAAGGATATGATAGTCTTGACGGGATTGAACTTGTAATGGACCGGCGAAGCAGGGCACGCTAGGTGGTAGATCCGATCGACCTCGAGAAGCAACGGCTCGACGACATCGTGGCGGATCAGCTCGAAGTTGGGATTCCCGAAATGATGCATGACGTTCTCCTTCCTCCCCGTGAAGAAATTATCCACCACGATGACGCTATCACCCCTCTCGATCAGCCGATCCACAAGATGGCTCCCGACAAATCCCGCCCCTCCGGTGACCACCACCCTCATCCCCTTCCTCTTGAGCCCTAGCGGCACTTTCCCCCCGACTGATCCCTTCATCACCGCTGCCTGATACGCAGGCCACCGCCTCTCCGCCGCCGCGTTCGAACGCCGTGCCATGCCAACCATCAGGTGAACCCCGGCAGCCGTCGATCCGCCGGCAATCACCTGCGGAGGCTCCCCCGACCGCGGCGCCAGTGCTAGGAAGGTCGTCGCAAGGGCCATTCCGGCGAGCAGGAAGAAGAGGCGCTGCTCTGTTAGAACATAGCGTACCGGACGGGCGATCGAAGGCCACCGCTTCATCGGCTTCGGCGAGTAAGCTCCGGCGTCCGGGGGATGAGCTTCGTGCCCCCGAAAGATGAGCTCCGATCCCATCGTAGTTCCAATCACAGGAGGCGGTGGCCGGAGTCTTTCGATGCAAGGAAAAACGGCCGCTTTGTCGATCAAAATAAAGAAACAACAAATCCCCCAAAAGGAAGAAATTCGGCCCTGCCGCGTGGTCTGTGGCCGACCGAGCGAGCGAGCGAGCGAGCGTTAAATAAGTGCGGCATCGGGAATGAGACATTCTTACACTGTACCTGCGGATTAGTTTAACTCTTCCTATCCGCTCCCCCTCGCTCTTCATAAAATTTCAGTGCTCGTTCGTTGGGGGTGAAAACCATTCAAATTTGACCTGATCTTGGGCTACCTTTGTAGTTCAATTCGAGTTCAAATTGATTCATTTTAATTTTAAACTGACTTAAATTTTAATTAAATTAATACTAGCTCTCTAAAACTTAATTATTTTAATTTTTTTATTAAAAATATAAAAATAAATTAATCATATTCACAAAATATCATAACAACTAACGCATATTTATATATAAATAATAAAATAATTATAATAAATAATTAAATATATTATTTATATTTAAAAATATAAATTAAGTTAAGTCAATTGGGTCTGATTATGGCTCGTGGCTCGGCTTATTAAACTCAAGCTGAGCTCGATCTAAGCTAAATATTCATTCGAATATCGAACGACTATCGATCTTCAGGGACATCTCTGAGTTCTGGTGCTAGTTATGAATAAGTTCCATCTTTTCTTTCTTCTATTATTTAGATACTCTAATATCTAGATATTATTTTAAGTGAAAATTTTATAATTTTTTATATGGTTATTTACATATATCATCAAATTAAATAAATTTTTTTAATAACAAGATGTAATATCAAAATAATGTTAAATTAAATTCCTTCTTAATCAAGTGCAAATGTGATTATAATAAATTCATACTTTCACGGATCACAAATAATTTGCCCATTTTTAGTACTTGGAAGAAATTTGAGCGATGGTGAGGTACCTTTATGTTGTTATACACTTACGACACATTAGGCTCAAAATTTGTTCTCGAACTCGGCTCAATTTTTATATAACTTAAAGTAAAGTTGCTTGAAATAAAATCAATTTAACTTTTAATTAACTCATTATTTTTATAATAATATGCATGTAAACTTTGCAAATGTATATTAAAAATATAAATAATTATTAAATGTATATAAAATTTGTAAATTGAATATTTAAATTAAAAATTAACTTAAAAATAAATAAAGTTTAGTTGAATTAAATTTAACTTAAAAGAGTTCAAAAATTGAATTTAGGAACCACGCTAAGCAAATAAGATAAACATTTCATGAGAACTCTCACGCATTTTAAAAAAAAAAAGAACTCCACGTAGAGGCCAGGTGGACGGTCAGATGGTTCAGGACTTGTGGTTCGACCTCAGATCGGACGGCTACAGTTTTATATGGTAAAATTGGCTGGACATTAGCTGGTTCTTGGCTGGGGAAGGACCGGGGACGGCATCTTCTAAAGGAAAAGGTAAGAAAAATAATAATAATAATTAGGAATAATAAGTTGGAATTAAATAAACCTAAGTTTGAGATTAATCAAGATTATTTTTTTATTTATTCCAAATTATCATTTTTTAATCCCAATATGGAGGTGGTGGTTAAGGATCATTATATTTAATGTTTTAATAAAATGAATGCTTAATATTATGTTCTCATTGTTTAAAGTCAAGCTATAATAAAATATATTAATTAATGACCTTAAAAAGTCTAGTGTTGAAACGGTGATTTTTTAAAAATTGGTATACAAATTAATTAATTATTTTTTAAAAAAAAAATAACAAAAGGAGCATGTTTTTGACACCGTTAGTCATTTTCTATTAAACATAAGTCGCTCGTCGCTCGGGCGAGCGACTTCTGCTTAGAAGTTGTCCATTCTCCCAGGAACTTCAATATTTTTTTTAAAAATTAAATGTTCTTTGAAAAATATTATTTTAATAACTTTTAGTAAAAAAATAAAAATAATTATAAAACATAAATTAATAATAATTTAAAATTATAACAAAAAATAAATAAAAATTTATTAGTTATCAATTAAATAAATCTTATCATATTCATTAAAATTTTAACTAATTAATAAAATTTATAATTAAAATTATATTATATAAATTTATTTTAAAATAATATATATTATAAAAAGTTAATAATGTGATTATAATTTTAAATATTCGTACTTTTTTAAATATATGTTATCGTTTTAACAAAATTTTATTTATGAAATAATTTAAAAGTTTTTAAATATATGTTATTGTTTTAATAAAATTTAATTTATGAAAAATTTTAGAAGTAACAATTTAAGTTTTGATATAAAAAATTCAAATTTTGTGTGATATACAAATAATTATTTTTTTAAAGAATTTAGCTGTGGGATCCAATTTAGTAGTGGGGTTTGATTTTTTTTATTTGTTATTGATAATGTTGAAAATAGGTTTAAATTTTTTTAAAATATGAACATAGCTTGTAATCAATGCAATTTAAGCCCAAGGCAAAGAATGATGATTATTTTAATAAATATTTTGAAAATTATGAATCCAATTCGCATTATTTAAGTCTAGCATGAAATTAAAAGTTTCAAATTTAAACTATGTCAAAACAAAATTAATTCGAGCCAACTCAACCCTAATTTTCAATTTTAACTTAACTCGAAATTAGATTTAATTCAGCTCAAAATGTATCTTAAATTTCAATTTTTTAAAATTCAAAAATATAAGTTAAGACTAATATTTATTTAATATCATAAAAGCTGTTCATATTTTCTATTAATTATTTATAATAATTAATCTATTATTTTGAAAAAAAGTTGAGAATATTTAGAAGTTAATAGTAGCCATAAAATTTTTTTCTCACATAACATTTGACAAAAGAATATTAAAATTTTTTCCTACATAATATTTTTTAAATATCATTTAATTTTTTTAAAAACATATTGAAGTAGTCCGGAGAATGAGCCTGAGCATCTGGTTATTTCTGTGTCTCAGAAGTGGCCTGACTGATTGAGCAACTTCTGGTTAACAGAAAATGCCTAATATTATTAAAAACATTCTCACTTTATTTTTTTAAAATATTAATTAATTAATTATACATATTTTTAAAAAATTATTAAGTTGAAATAGGGAAATCAGTGGCCTTAAGAAATACGAGGATGAGAAAGGTGATGGTCATCATTGTCATCACAATTTTCTGTATGTTATTATTTATTCTGGCTTTCGTAGACCGACTACAAGAAAGTCGCATAAATTATGTCTTTTTATTTATTTCAAATTTATTCAATTTTTTTTATACAATTAGTTAGTGCCTTGGTACTACCAAAGATAGAAATATAATTATTATAGTGATTAGATTGGGTGCTTAACTAGGATTTAAAAATGATGTTAAGGTGTTATCCAATGGTGGTTGCCTTTGCCCCCTCACCAAATAGAAGTCCTCTTTATTTCATGCTCAAGTTTCCATCTACTCAGTTGGTGTCTACTTGAAGCCAATTGGCTTCCTCAATGCAATCTACCTACACACCTAATTTTGATTCTCTACAAAAAAAATATCTTAAATAATTAAAATTTCATGTTCATGCACCCAATTACAGTGAGTAATGTTTGATCTATGCATATTTAAGGTATGCGCATCATAAACAATCAAAATTTAATATACAACGATGTGTAAAAAAGATTGTATTGAATGAATGGATATTGTGATGCCCGTGATTGAAAAGGGCAGGAAGTAATCGCCGGTTGATGTAGTCTAAGAGAAAAAAATCACGGATGTAAAGTGAGGCCTCCGATAGGCTTCTAGGTTGATAAATAGTAGTGAGGGAGGGACATGAATGGATTATCCTATATTAGAAAGAGGGAGAAATTTTGAGTTGTATAAGTAGATAACATGATCTCAATTGATATGCGTGATTTTTAAGGCAAAATTATGAGCCTAATAGTGAAAAACTTCATAGTTAAGCATGCTTGAGCTAGAGTAATACTGAGACAGGTGATCTTCTGGGAAATACTCAAATTATATAATTTCTTAAAGCCAAAATGGATAATATCTTTATATTTGGATCACAGGATGTTACAAATACAATAAAGTGGATCATTTTAAAAATAATTAAATTTGAAACAAAAGTAATGTAATATCTATTAAGAAGAAATATGAAAGATTTATATGTAACGTTATTAATTTAAGTCTTTATCATTAAAGCGAGGGCTTGATTTGAAAAAGAATATGTAAAATAATTTCATTCATTTTTTTTAATTAAGTTAAGCTTGTTAAATTAAATTAAACTAATTAATACAAATAAACTCTAATTAAAAAATAATACAATCAGCCTGTGTAGAGCCGGGCCACTGGCCCATAAGTAGCGAATTATGGGCCTTAAAGGGGCTTTAACTAACTACAGCCCATAGCCCAGTTCACCTAGTTAATGAAGTCTTCATATCCTGAGAGAGCAGCAGAGTTAAAGCCCAATAGTAAACATTGCCCCTGTTTGTTTTCATGTGCAGGGTATTTATTTAACTATGGTAACGGTGTTTTATAACACCGACATGACTTATGTTTATCTAATATATATATATGTGATTTCGAATTTTTTTCCAACCTCATGAACCCCATTCCGAAAATTACAATTTCTGGGCTGCTTTATTCACATATACCTTTCTTCATATTCTCAACTTATTTTGAATTTTGCATTTTTTCATAAAGGGGTTCAGTTGACTGTGGGTTTTTTTTATCTATACTCTTTTAATCCTGAGACAGTATAGAAAGGAACGTCAGTTTCGTACTTACGGAGGGTTACATCTATAACTTGAAGATCTCTGTTATGGATTTATGCGTAATTCTTAGTTCAGAAAATATTAAATTTTATTAAAACATGCTGTAATGGTTTAAACAGTTCAGAATTTGACCGATTGTGAATCCCCCACTGACACGGTAGAAAATATACCAGCTATGTGTAAGGAATGTAATGATAAACTGCAGAGAGGTCTCATTACCTATTATTACAAAGGTTGGTTTGGTAGGATGGACTTTAGAATCTTTTATGTCTTTTCTTACTCCATTAACATAATTGATTAATACTTTCTTATTCAGCTACAAAGAAAGGAATGACATGTCGAGACAAACCTACTGAAGTAGTTGGTGAAGGAACAAAGGCCAAAAAAAGGGAGGAAGTAATTAGGTCACAATGGACTGATTTAGAGAGGGACTTTCTTATTGATTTGATGTTGGAGGCAGATAAACACAATGAGCTGGAGGGTTTACAGCCAAACTCACCAACTGTATGGAATCAAATTGTCCAAAAAATAAATTCAAAGTTTAATACCACCTATACAAAACAAAAGGTTATGAATGTATGACATAATTTGAAGACGAAATGAAAACGTTATTATGAATTGAAAGAAAGGAGTGGCTGAAAGTGGAATGAAATCTTATGCATGTTTGATGTGGAACCAGAGTTATAGGATGAGGTATTGAAGGTATGTAGTTCTAATGACATTAATTTCTTACAAATTCAACATATTATTATTAAGACTAAAATTACATTCTGGATCATAATGTAGAAAGATGCTGATTATAAGCAATGCAGGCTGAGCGGGTTTATCCACTTTAACAATATGAAAATAATATGTGCCAAAGATAGCGCAAAGGGTGCTATGGCATATGACACAGTATGCCGAGAACAGTCAATTCCTTCGGACACAGAGGATGGTTCACAAAACATAAAAGTAATTAACATAGAAGATGATATAAAAGAAGTTGAGGATAATATTTCATTGAGAGGTAGTGGAAGCAAGACAAGCATTGCAGGTTTTAATTCAAAAAAAAGGGGAGGAACATCGGTCACAATGGAGTTCAAAAGAGGTATGAAGGTACGAAAAACTAAGGAAGATGCGGACGATACACAAAAGATAATTTATGTGGAAAGAACGCAAGCACTGAATCAATGGATCGAAAATTACACATCTAAGGGGGGGATCGCAGCTGCAACAGAAAGGTTGCGCTCCATTTCTAACCTTTCCAGCAAAGCCATTGTGAAAATGCTCGAAAGTAATAAAATTGTCGAAAATAGAGCTACTTTCATGGCGTTGTCTGATGAAGAACTCCATGCTTGGGTTGAACATATTTGCAACTCTGATCCAACCTTTGCCACAACTCCCATCTGGCATTAATTACGTTACTTTCTT
Organism: Apostasia shenzhenica; assembly: GCA_002786265.1. Classification (NCBI taxonomy): domain Eukaryota; kingdom Viridiplantae; phylum Streptophyta; class Magnoliopsida; order Asparagales; family Orchidaceae; genus Apostasia; species Apostasia shenzhenica. The sequence continues at coordinate 1,404,139 of KZ451953.1, forward strand.
GATTTCTCGGTTTTGGCTTGCTATGGTTTGTTAAGATATAATTTGCACTTTTTGGAACATCAGTTTTGTATATGCCGACCATGTCACAGTTTCCTAAGTTAGTTTTTGTGTTGTATTTATATGCTGGCAATTGGGCAATGTATGCTTTTGATAATGATGTGCATGAAATATATTACTGGTTGATTTATATTATTCCAATTGTGTATTATCTAGTTCCAACATCTGTTTTTGGCTGTAAACGGCTATTAAAAACATATGACCTGTACTTAATGTTGATGATATTTCAAAGAATTAAATTTTTTTTTTACTTACTGTTGATCTTCATTATTGAATTAGCTATAGGTCTAATGCCTTTTACTTATATACTATTGTGCAAGGCCTTTGAGTAAGCAGTTTTCTCTTTGCTATGGGTGGTTGATTCTATGTAGCTATCAAATATTCAAGCATTATTCCTCTGATGCATAGGTCATTAATAACAAGGCTGAAGATGATAACGTTAATGATGTTTTAAAAAATTCTGAAACGTTATTACAATGGAAGGCTAAAATTCATAAATTACTGTATTGCTAATACAGTAATTTCTAACGTTACTATGGGTAATATTTTTAAAGGTATAACGTTAATGATGTTTTAAAAAAGTCTGAAACATTATTACAGTGGAAGGTTAAATTTCACTAATATTTGTATTGCTGATACCCATTGCTGAGTTAACTATGGGTAATTTCTTTAAAAATATAATGTTAATGATATTTTCAAAAAATCTAAAACGCTATTACAGTGGAGTGCTAAATTTCATATATATTTGTATTGCTGATATCCGTTGCTGAGTTAACTATGAGTTATTTGTTAAAAAGTATAATGTTAATGATGCTTTTAAGAAATCTGAAATGTTATTTTGATGGAAGGCTACATTTTATAAATATTTGTATTATGGGCAAATTTCACCCAGGTCCCTAAGTTTAAGGGTTATTATCACACAGGTTCACGTTTTTAAAATTCTATCATTTGGGTCCCTAAGTTTTCAAAAAATATCATCTGGGTCCCTATTTTATTTTTTTTATTATTAAAAAATATAAAAATTACCATTATACCCTTACCCTCAAAGGGAGGGTAAGGGTATAATGGTAATTTTTATATTTTTTAATAATAAAAAAATAAAATAGGGACCCAGATGATAATTTTTGAAAACTTAGGGACCCAGATGATAGATTTTAAAAACGTGGACCTGTGTGATAATAACCCTTAAACTCAGAGACCTGGGTGAAATTTGCCCTTGTATTATTAGTACCTATTGCTGAGTTTATTATGGGTAATTTCTTTAAAAGTATAACGTTAATGATGTTTTCAAAAATTTGAAACGTTATTACAGTGGAGGGCTAAATTTCATAAATATTTGTATTGCTGATACCCATTGTTGAGTTAACTATGAGTAATTTCTTAAAAGGTATAACGTTAATGATGCTTTTAAGAAATCTGAAACGTTATTCCGATGGAAGGCTACATTTTATAAATATTTGTATTGCTAATACCCATTGCTGAGTTTACTATAAGTAATTTCTTTAAAAGTATAATGTTAATGATATTTTCAAAAAATCTGAAATGTTATTACAGTGGAGGGCTAAATTTTATGAATAATTGTATTGCTGGTACCCATTGCTGAGTTAATTACGGGTAATTTTTTATAAGGTATAACGTTAATGATATTTTCAAGAAATCTGAAATATTTTTGGTAAATCTAAGATTTTGCTGCTGGGATTTATATATCATAAAAGCTAATATTTGTTCTCTGTGAGCTGATAACTTCATTCGGTTATCACATATTATAGCATGATCTGCTATAAATAAATGATCTTTATAATAACGTTGATGATGGTTTCCAAAAAATTGAAACGTTAATAACTCTCCAAGCATACCACTGACATACTTCTCAGGTTTTCCAATTGTTGAATAAGTTGTAACTTGTCAACTAATTTTAGAAATATTTGAAGGATAATTTTACTTGTTTAAAAATAATGTAAAGTAATGACATGCCATACATATGTTATTAATTATTGCGCTTTACATAACAAACATTCTTAATAACCTTACTTGGGATTGTTCGAAACTCAATGAAGATTGACTCAGAGCGAATTGGTTATCAATTATGCTGACAATATTTTTGAAACCATGCAATTTTTGCACTAATATTTTGCATAACAAGCAAGGTTAACAACCTTACAAGGATGCATTTGTTAATTTGATATTTGTAGTGATGCTTATTTTAGCTAGTATGTTATAGTTACCTTGTTGTTTTCAGGTGCTGATCTACCTTCTTGTCTGAATTATATATAAAATGAATATCAATCAACCATTTGGTGGACATGTTAAATTTTTTGAACTAATGGCATTAGAGGAGTCTGAGATGTGGGTTGAAGAGCATATAGTTTCACAAAATATTCCACCTGCACTACGAAAAATGTATAACCGCACATTCACTGGTTTACAAAATATAGAGCACCTATTCTACAATGAGCATCCTAAGGTTCTATACAATGTAATGCGAATGCACTTTGATGCCTTCATAGCCTTGCGAGATATGCTCGTCTCACGTGGGCTATTGAAAGATTCTCGCCATTTACCTGTGATTGAACAGATTGGAATATTCCTATGCATTGTTGCATTTGCAGCTAGAGATCGTGAATGCGTAGAGATGTTTCAACATTCACTTCAAACAATCAACAAGTACTTTAATGCGACTCTCCAAGCTATAGTTGCAATAGCACCAGAAATGATTAAGTTACCTGATGAATCTGTGCCTTGTAGCAACAAAATAAGTAGGAATTCACGCTTTTGGCCGCACTTTAAAGTAAATGAAATTACTTTCTATGATAACTTATGATTAACATGTTGATTCTTTCATGGTCTATCTAATTTTACATTTTCTTTGGGAAGTAGAATTGCTTAGGAGCAATTGATGGAACATATGTTTCTGCAATTGTTCCGAATGAACAGAAACCTGCATATCGTACTCGAAAGAGTACTACTGCTCAGAACATAATGGCTGTTGTGGGATTTGACCAAATATTCCAATATGTTGCAGCTGGGTGGGAAGGTAGTGCTTCTGATATGCGAGTATTGCGATGGGCACTTGATTCTAGAGACTTTGTAGTTCCACATGATCAGTACACGCAAATTGAATCAACTTGTTCAGTAATAGATTGTGAATAAGTTAATTTGAAATTCTTTCTTATTTTTGTAGGGAAGTATTATCTCGTTGATTTAGGCTATGCAAACACCTCAAAGTTCATAGCACCGTATCGCAAAACTCTTTATCATATTGGACAGTTTCGTATGCCAAATGCTAGAGACTACAGAAATAAGAAAGAAAAATTTAATCACAGACATGCTTGCCTTCGCAATGTTATTGAAAGGTCTTTTGGGATTTTAAAGCAGCGTTTTGCGATACTTAACACAATGAAGCCATTCCCATTAAAAACTCAAAGGGATGTTGTCGTAGCCTGTTTTACTCTACATAATTTTATAGCACGCTATTCACCTCGCGAGACTATTTTTTGTAAGGAAGACACTTGTGCAATTGATACTGATGTAGATGATGTTGAGTTAACGGAACTACAAGAAGAAGGGCACGATCATTCCCGTGTGGGTGACCGTCGACTAGGCGATGCTATCAGACAAAAAATTGCTGATGATATTTGGGGACACTAACAAATTTAGTTTTATGGTATTTTTAATTTTATTCATGATTCTGTTTCAGTCAAGAAGACATATAGCACCTTTTAATTTGTAAGTTTATGTTATATTCTACAAATATTTTCGTTCTCTGCTTAAATTTAAATATCATAATTTACAATTATATTTGTAGATGCATACATATGTGGTTTTGAAAGGTCGTCGACGTGGAGTCTACTATCGTTGGGAGGAATATTTTGAACAGGTGAATCGCTATTCTGGAGTATTATATTTTAAAGTGGCATCCAGAGAGGAAGGTGAACGATGTCTGCAAAAGTATGTTTCAAAAATTTCAGATGCAGGTCCATCAACATCCACTCCGACTATCACTAATGTACTAGTTAATCAGCATGATGCTACCTGTCATAGTGAGGAGATTGCAAAAGCGATTACTGCTGCTCTTTTGGTCGGTTTACTTACCGGGCTACATCTTGGAGCTTCTTGTACGATCGATTGATGAGCTTTCTTAAGACATTTTGGCACATTGTCGTGCAATGATGTACTTTCTATCTGGACATGTGTTGAATGTTTATTTTCTGGCAATTAAAATGGATTCAAATCTTATTAATTGCTTTTTTTGGTTATTTTTAGTACTGTATGAATACTATTGAGTCTCAAGTACTTCTTCATTGTGTATATTGATGACATTTACTTGATTACATTTTAATTTTAATGTGTAAATTAAAATGTATAGATCAATGAGGGAATGAAAATAAATTGGGTAAATTACACCCAGGCTCTTCATCTTAAGGCTATTTAACACACTAGTTCACCTTTTAAATTTATAATATCGGTTCCTATGTTTTAATAAATTTTGAAACAAATTCTTTTTTGATCTTTTTATTATTACAAAGTTGTTAAAATTACCATTATACCTCTTCTCCTTTCACACATTTCGTTCACGGATCAAGAGCGAGTCCGCGCGGATGTGCGAATTGTGCAACCCGCCGTCGGCCGCGCAGCCTTGCCGGTGCACGGGCTTCACAAGGAGAGAGGTGGCTTCGCATTCCACCTATAACCCCTCTCCCTCTCTCCTCTTGATTCCCGTGCAACTCGCGAGGCCGCCCGCTTGTGGAGAGATCGCAAGAAGAGAGAGAGAGGGGTTATAGTGATAATTTTAATATATTTTTAATAATGATAAATTTATCAAAAAGTCGTTTGATAATTTAGTGAAACGCAGGAACTGCGATGTTGTTATTTTAAAAAATGTGGACCTTTATGTTATGAAGCCATAAGCTCAAGGGCCTGGGTGTAAATTACCCAAATAAATTTATTTAAATTTTTTTTGTCTCATAAGGCATACAAAATATTTTATAATCTTTATAAATATATATATTCATGAAGAGTAAAATAACAATTTCATATAAACAGTTGTTTAATTTTTACCTCTCCTAATTAGAAATAAGTACTTAAAATTGCTTAGTTTAAAATTAATCTTTTAGTTTATTTTAAAATTCTTTTAAAAATAACTACACAAACAAACAAGGGTTAACAGTTGTAATGAATCTTCAGTAATTTGCCTATCAAACATCACAAAAAAAATCTATCAAAAAAAATCACAAAAAATCTATTACATCAAACTATTTTTAATTGGGTTGAACGATAGCATTTTTATTTGTAAAAATTTTAAAATAAATTTATTTTTATTTTAAGATAAGTTAAAATGTGGAATAAAATTAATTTTATTTTATAATTTATGTAAAATATGAAATAGAGTTGAATTTAAAGTTTGAGTTTACATAGAATTTAAAATATTATTAGATAAAAATTGAAATTGACGTAGGTTGTGATTTATGTGATTTATTTAATTTGAGATTCAAAATGCTCTAATATTATTTTATTAATATTTTTAGTTTATTATAAATTTTAATAATTTTATTTTATAATGATTATAAATTTTAATATTAAAAGCAACATTATTTTATATTTAATATTTTTTAATATTACTAAATTAATATAATTTTTTTATATTAATTTTTAAAAATAATTGTACAATCAAACGAGTATATGAGGTTAATTTTAACATAGTTGGGCTAATAAACATTATATTAGGGTTAGTTTGGTTGAAAATAAATGGTGATTCGAAAAAATTATGATTTTTTAAATAATATGTAATTATGAGAAATAAATTGAGTAGTTATGTAAAATTTGTATTATATGTAAACTAAAGTTATTAATTTATTAAGAAATAAGGAGGTTGTAAAAAAAAATATAATATTTTTTAAATTTTATTCTATGAAAATTTTTAGCATATTTTGTTTTGATAATTTTTTTTTAATTTTTTTTAACCTATTTGAGTGACCTTAATTTGGACTGAAAAATGTTCGCCCTCCGAGGACAGTAAAATTACGTGATTACCACTAAGGCCCTGTTTGCCTAGGAGTTTAAAATTAACCTGGTTTAATTTTAACCAGGCATATCACATCACACATAAAATTTAATATTAAAAATTAAATTTATTTCACATCCTACACATATTACTAAAATAATAACTAACTTATATCACATCCCTCACATATTCCAACATAATGACTAACTTTATATCACATCCCTCACATATCTCAACATAATGGCTAACTTTATTTCACATCATTTTAACTTTCAATAAAAAAATATCTTCATCTAAATTTAATTTTAACCTTCTTAAATTTAACCTTACAAACAAACACACCAGCGTTCCCAGCCAGGAATCGTCGGCTTAAATGAGGACCGGGTGCATCCACCATCTCGGCCGGCCTGTTCTTCTGTCTTCACTGGAGCTTCTGGAGTTTTCTTCTGTAGCTTTTGGAGCCTTCCGAAGTAGGTCATGCCCTTCTTTTTCGAGTTTGTCGCCTTTATATCTCTGCTTTTGCTCGTTTTTTTGCTAAATTAGTTAACAGGTTTGTGCGTAAGTTTGTCATTAGGGTTTCGATTGCAGGGATTTCTTTGGTTGGAGGTTTTTTCTTTGTAAGTTTCTTTTTTTCGGGTGATTTTTGTTTTCTGTTTTGTTGGACAAGTGTAATCCGTAATAGCACGGATATATCGTTTCATTTGTTAGGGCAAAGATGGCTTTTTGTAGTTAGGGTTTCGTTTTGCATTTTATGATAGCAGTTAGTTTACTTTGCTGATGTTGTAGTCTTTTCAGGTTGCAGAGATGGGTCGCGGCCGAACTATTTATGTTGGCAACCTTCCTGACGATATTCGTGAGAGGGAGGTCGAAGATGTTTTTTACAAGGTATGTGAGTTTTTTTTTTTCCTTCTGTAGGCTTAGAATACGAGTTTTTGTATTTCTTTTTTTTTCTTTGTTTATGGTTTTTTATTTTCTTCTTTGGTAATTCTACGCGCTGTCCTTGCGTTGTCTGATTTCTGGTTCTTTTTACCATGGCGTAAATGGCGGTCTGCACTCCAGACTGAAAATAGATGTTTGATTTGGGTGCTATAATGGATTAGTTCTTCTTCTATTCGGGACTTCGGTTGAAATCCTGTGCTGTGCATCTTCATGCGAGACGAGTGTCTGCTGAGATTGCATGTGCAATAATCGGTCTCACCGATTTTGAGATATTGAGGCTTGTCATCTTTTTTGGGATTAATAAATGCCAAATCCATGCCCGTTTGGATCAGGGGTAGGATGAGCTAACCCGGGGTAGCTTACCCCAATTAATAACTTAACCCCGCTGGGGTAAGAGGTTTAATGCGATTTTCTGTTTGGATGATAATCTGGGTTAACCTGGGATAAGTATAAATTCTGTTTGGCAAATTAATAGCTTAACCTAGGATATTAAATAAAAAAAGAGGCAAAAAAATAACAAAATGATATTTCAAATTCATAATATAATCAACAAATATTGAAATAACAAACTTTGAACAACATCAGCTTATTTTTGATTGAATTGAACTCAGAATAATTTATCTTTGATTGATTTATAAAAGATCAGCAATTAGAGAGATCAAAGTGCAATTGATCCAAAATATCTATCAAAAGCCAGCCTGTATTTCTCTGGATCGGGAACTGGTCGCTCGCGTTCTGTTCCTGCCGAGCGCTGCCGTCGCCTCGCCTCGCCGCGCATCGGCGATCAAGTTGGCCTCTCGTCGTTCAGCGCCGCGCACGACCAGCCGGTCCTTCCGCGCACGTCTTCGGCCCTCGCGGACTCCTCGCAGCTCGACGGCCCGCCTCTTCCACGTCTCCGGCCCTCGCAGACTCCTCGCGCACGACCAGCCGGTCCTCCTCGCGCCATCTCTGCTCTTAACCCAGCATCTCAGATGGTCTCCGCTCTTAACCCAGCATCTCAGACGGGGTAGCTAACCCTAGGGTTAGGCGGGTTAAGGAAGCCCGCTGGGTTTGTTAACCCAGGGGTAATAAAACGCGCTTTAGCGCGTTTGGTGGGTTAGTTGGGTTAACTTAAGTTAACCCAGCTAACCCACCCTATCCAAACGGCCTTAGTGTTTCTTAGATTTTTCAAATACAAGGAAGCAACCTTTTGCTTATGAGATTGACATGCATTAGGATTGTGTTGTGGCAATCAGCACCCTGTTTATTAATGGTTAAATTTATCTGCATATTGTGCCGAAATAGTAAAATTTACCTATCTACTTTGGTAACTTCTTGACATTGATTTGATTGTCTGTTGAGGTTGACAGTTTGACATCTGATTTTCCATTATGTATCACCTAAATTTGTTCTTTGCAGTATGGATACATTCTGGAAATTGATTTGAAGATTCCTCCAAGGTCTCCATGTTATGCTTTCGTTGAGGTGAGGTGACTTTTTTAAAATTGAATTAGCATGACAACTGAGTATTTAAGGATAGCGTTTTCTTTTTCTTTAAATGTAACTATTTGGAGGCATAGTTTCAAATGTGCATAGAAAATGTAAGTTCCTTGTAAATCTTGCAAGTCATTTCTGTCCAGATACAAAATTGATCTCTTTTTGTTCTTCTTGCTCTGTGTTATGTCTTCCTAAAGTTGTCGATGCTTCCTTGATATTAACACCATGCTGTAATTGTCTTTTACAGTTTGAAGATGCTCGTGATGCTGAAGATGCTGTTAGGGGTCGTGATGGTTATAACTTTGATGGCTATAGACTTCGTGTAAGCTGACAAGATGTTTTAAGTAAATTGATAATAATACTACCACTTGAAATTAGCTATATTTTTTACTTTATCCCTGTATGCAGGTGGAGATTGCTCATGGTGGGAGGGGGGCATCCTCATTATATGATCGCCATAGCAGCTTCAGTAATGGAGGTGGTCGTGGTAATACCCATCGCTCAAACTATCAAGGTTTGTTCATTTTAAGAAGAGTGTCTTTTGCTCTTGAATCCACTTCTACGATAATGCTATATTTTGTTTTTCCCTTACCAAAACACATACGTATGTTTTATTTTTGTCATTTTCTGAGTTGTTTCATGATGCAGTTATTGTTACTGGTTTACCTTCTTCGACTTCATGGCAAGATTTGAAGGTAAGCCTTCCATGTTTATGATCGCAGCTTAAAGTAATATTTTTCAGGTTATCATTTTTTTCTATGAAATGTTTGTATTATTGACATATTTTCACCAGGATCACATGCGTAGAGCTGGCGATGTTTGTTTTTCTGAGGTGTATCGTGAACGTGGAGGTAGCTTCTACAATCTTTCAGAATTTTAATAATGGCTGTTGATATTTTGGTGTCTTGATGTTTTGATGTTGTAGTTGTGTTTTGCAATGTTCTTTCTAGTTGGCAATGGCCAAATACCATGGCTTATTGTCTTCTTTATCTGTGGTATTATTTAAAAGGAAATTGAGGGAATGAGGGAGTGAACTGAGTTTGAAGATCACATGATCATCTCATTGTCAATATGAAAAGTATTTGGTGCCATTTTGATTTAGTCTTCTTTGCCATTCAGTCTTGTTCAAGCACACCTGGAAAGTAGCAAGGTTAGAATTTTGAGATATGTAAAGGATAATTGCACCAGAGGAACAAAAAAATGTAGAACAATGCTTCGATGTCTTGTTTTCATTTTCTTGCTCATATTTATATTTTTGGCAGTTGCCTCTATCATTTATGTCGTTAATTCTGTGTTTTTGGAATATGGCTACCTCCTTGTATGCTATTATGGCTTTGTTTTTTTGCACATGTTAAGACTTCTTGTCGCTCCTATGCTTTAAAGTGTGGAGGTTTGTTTGATTTTGGGTTAAAAAGGCCAATGTGAAAAACTATTCAAAATTTTTGGATTTATGTTCGTGTACAAATTCATATATTACATATATGTATGTATGTGTATACTTGCATGTTTATGTTTATACGTGTGTTGGTGTGTGTTCCATCTTCTATATAAGTTTCTGTAGTCATAGCATAATTTGCTTATCAATTCAGTGAGTCTGTGCTGTGCATTCCTGATGCCTTTTTTGTTACCCTTGCTCCTGTTTAGATTTACTTTAATTTTTCTTAATTTTTTTTCTTGGTGCAGATTTAGTTTCGTATGGAGATTTTAGACATCATTTGATTTTTGTTTATTGCAGATAATGTAGACCTGACAATTGACATTTACCATTTCAGAACTCTAATAAAGAACATTGACGTTTTTATGCTTCTAAATTATTGCAGATAATGTTGACCTGACATTTACCAATTCAGAATTAGAATAAAGAACATTGATGTTTTTGTTCTTGGGCTGTTTGCAGGCACTGTTGGTGTTGTGGACTACACGAACTATGATGATATGAAATACGCTGTAAGTAACACATCTTTTGCTTGCCATTGAAGGTTTTTTAGCCTATTTGCTTTTTCTTGTTTACTTCGTTTGTTGGTCTGTGAGATTCTTGGTTACTGAATTATTGATGAACTCTGATGAATATTTTTTTCAGATTAGGAAACTTGATGATTCTGAGTTTAGGAATGCATTTTCACGTGCATATATTAGGGTGAGTGCATATTAATTTTGTTTCTTCTTATGTTAAGCATCACTTGCATTCATTTGAGTCATATTTCTTTGCTTTTGGCATAGGTTAGGGAGCATGATTCCCGTTATGAAAACAGGAGGCGCTATTCAAGAAGCTATAGCCGTAGCCCATCTTATTCTAGAAGCCGAAGCCGAAGCCTTAGCCGCAGCTATAGTCGAAGCAAGAGCCTGAGCCGAAGGTCTGACTTTTCAGTTTCAATGTCTTATTATGACTTATTTGAATTTATTTTCTAACCATGACTATATTGACTATATACATAAACAGCCCAAGAGGGAGGCATCGTTCACTGTTTAGATCGAGGTCAAGATCCATTTCCTCTCGTTCCCGTTCTGTCTCTAGAGATAGTTCTTTGTCTAGGTATGCTTGTTGTTCAATTTCTTTTTTTTTTATACTATTTGTAGATCTTTAGTAATATTAAAATGTGCATGAAAGTAGTGATCTTGCGTAGGTTGATATGTTGCTATTGGTTCACTGAAGAATTTGCAATTTTTTTATTTGATATCATGTTGATGCCTGTACAGTTGCTCTGAATATAATACTTAATGCTTGTATTTTATTATTTTAGGTGTGTACCATTTTTGCAGTATGGTGGTACCATTTTTTCATAATTACATCTGATGTTTTGCACGTTCTTTTCATTGTTCTTAATTCTTGCCTGTACATCTGATGTATACTTAATGTTTAACCTCATTTTTCTGGCATGCATAGCATCAATACTGAAAGAATTGTAAGATTTCAATAAACGTGAATATCACTGATTGAATATGAGAAGGTTTTTAATTCTCTGTCAATATTAATTTTTTTCATTAATAATATTTCCTTTGTGGTAATCTTCTTTATTGTCTTTTTTTTTATAACTATTGTCATTTATGCTGAGATGGCATGAACTATTAAATCTTGCCATTGTAACAGTAATTAGATAGCTGCATTTTTTTTCTTGGGCAAAAGTGCCCCCTGTCTCGGAGGATTAGTTTTTTGATGAAAAATATGAAATGACTGGATGGTTGGAATTGAGCTTTATTAGCTTCAAAAACTAGACATTAGGCTTTGGTTGGTTGGTGGTTGGTGGTTGGTGGAGAGGGAGAGAACGCAATCCCCTGACTCTTGCTTGATGATGAGGATGAGGATGGGGATAGTGGTGATGTACTCGATAGAAATGAAAAAAATGGGTGTTCATATGATCCCTGAGATAAAATCTCCTAAAATGTGGCCATTATGAAGCAACTATTTTCTGGGTTTTCGAGAATCAACAGACAACAATTTGATTTTGATGACCTCTTGTCATCATATTGAACCATGGATGCTACAAGTTTGTTGGCATTCATTAGTTCGATGCTTCATTTTGTTGCTGAATAGTGTTATGGATTGTTGTACACTTTTGTACATTATAAGTATTCGTTCCAAAAATCCTGGAAACATTTTCCTCAATTTTAAGTTTTAGACTAACTGCTATCACCGTGAAACTTCTTTCATTTTTACTTTTTAGTACAATTTTCATTACTTTTCAGTTTTGGATTTAACCTGAAAGGCGACGGCTGTTTTATTTTTAGCTTGGCAGTGTTCATCTCTTGGGGTTGGTTTTGGTCCTCTGCAAAGCCTGTTTCATGTTAAGAATTCAACTAATGGCCTATTTATTTCATATGTAAACTATGTTGTCACATTATTATTATTATTATTATTATCCAAGTTTTGGTTTGTTCCCATTATATGCACGTCTTTTTGCCTTTATGCCGGATTTTTTTTTTGTGCCGGTGCAAACGAGTAAACATTTTCCTTTTCCTTTTCCTTCGTATCAACTTGTTGAAGAACAAGTGACATTTGGTTTGAGTTCAAAGATTCTTGCAAGCTCCATTTGAACGGTTGTACTTTTTGTATTCTAGATAGGTGCTTAAGCGGCTTTGTGGGGACTGGATGTGGGGAACATGGTGGGTTTGATGCAAAATGCATAGTAAGTCTTGTTGTTTCATTACTAAGCAGCTTTGAAATACTAGAAAGCAGCTTGACTTTCATATGCTGTGGCTTATAGCGCACGCCTGTCCGCTAAGTGGGGATGAAAGGATGGGCTCAGATTTGAGAAGTGAAAGTCTCAACTAAATGGAAAATGGGACATGAAAGATAACAATTTCTCTATGTGGATTTTGGTAGTATTCTCTTGAAGAATTCTCTTCATTTCAGATTTTTTGAGCTTACATTTAGTGCAACTCTTTTTTGGCTTCCATTCTCAATCCAATACACTGTATCTCTTCGTGGGTGATGATTCCTTGTTTTATGTATAATAACTACTAATCTTGATATTTATATTCAAACATTTCATCTCATGGATAGATACTCAGTTAAATTTTTTCTTTTCCTTGCAGATCGCATGCAAATTCAACACCCCCCTTGGCATCTGTAAGCAGTTTCCTGATCATTTTTTTTCCCTTTGATTTACTTTAGGAGCATTATATTCTTGTCACAAATTTTTGTTGAAGTATGCAGTACCCTCCTCATCTGGATTTGTTGCATTTTGACTACTAATTAGATGTTAAAATTACATGCTAGCTACCTTCTTTTAGTTTGGGGAATGTTTTTGCTTTGGTGTTCACTTTAGTTATAAAGCATCATTCAGTTCTCTTGTAATCCTGCTGATATTTAGTTGATATTTTTTTCCGCCAATAATAGCTCGAATGTCGATTCATTTTTCCTCTCCATTTCTTCTGAACTGCAAACATGCAGACTTTGCGTCGTGAAGTTCGAGGTAGTCGCAGCCCCAGCAGCAGGAGCTGATCTCAGTCTGTGGATGCATAAACAGAATGGCAAGTGTCATGTTCCCACCATGTTTTGACTATGAACTAAAAATCATGGCTAAAATTACTCGTAGCCAAAATCTTAAATTTATTTTAAAAAAATATTAAAAAATTATTTTATATCTCATCTTACACAAATTCCAACATTAAACAATCACTTTATTTTACATCCAACACAATTCTCAGTAAATCAATCAACTTTATTTCATATCCTACACAATTTTTAATATAATCAAATTATTTTATTTTACATCATACACATTTTTAAAAAATGGCTAAAAATTTCAACTAAATTTACTTTTTTTTTTTTCTTATTATCAAACAGAGCCTTTTAAGACATCAGTGTTTTTTTGTGCTGATTGCTGTTTCCATTTTGCAGGTTCAATTCTGTTTAAGATCATTGGGTTGACAGTTGATGCATCTTTGTTAGAAATAAAGTCTTTATGAGCATTATAAAATTACCTTTATTTTAAAAATTATATAAAATATGAAATAAAAATGATTATTTTAGTGTTAAAGCCTTTATAAGATTTGAAATATTACAAATTTAAATATATATATATATATATGTGCATTATTCTCTAAGTTCACTGTTCAACTATAAGGTTCCTAAAATTAGAATTAAAATAACATTAATTTCAAAAGCAATCATAATAAATAAATAAATAAATATTTTTTTAATTATTTAATAATTTTTAATAAAAATATCAATTTTATTTTGACAATCAAAATACTTAAATATTTAATTATTTTAGATTAGGATATGAAAACGACAGAGATAGGAGCTATACCTTTTTTCCTGTGTGGAGTTTGGATTCTCATTGATTTTCTGAAGTGAGAAAAATGTAAATCGAGTAAAAAAAAAAAAAAAAAGCCCTGCAAAGTTAAGTAAAACAGTTTTTGGTTGCTCTATCAAAGGTTATAGCTACAATTATATAAAGAACCAAAGTCATATGAACCGTGATTATACTGACCAAAGTGCTTAGTAATAGAGAGGCATTAAAACAGGGTAGAAAGAAAAATAATGCAGTTGCCACAAATGCATAAGCAATCTAGCAAAAGATGAAAACCAAACTGAAACTAAAGCCAAGATGCAACCAAGCTCAACCAAAGAAGCAAAAAAAAACTACTATTCATAACTGCAATTTCTGAATCAAAACTCCAGAAAGAACAAAAAGCTTAATTTACTGCTTATCACAGAATATGAGAAATGAAGAAAGAAATGGCAGTGCAAAAGAGAAAAAGCTTAATTTACTGCTTATTTACAAGATGCATGAAATAGGAGAGCAAATTTGAGGTGAAATTATTATATTCATGAGCCCAATTTCGACCCATCGCACATGCGAGTGGGGGGCCTGGAATGCACGTGGCTGGTGAGCGAACGTATTACGCCCAAATCCAATAAGTTTTTTGGTTAGCATTGACTCCAACCTATTCTTAATTAAACTACACTTTTATCTTATTCCCCGTACGCCCTTCCCCGTATCCAAAAAGGTGGTTGCTTTACATTGTTTTTGTGTCTTTTCAGTCATGCTTGCATTGCTAGAGATATTTTGCTACATAGTCCTTACAACTATCTCTCAAAAGTTTTAGAACCTTTTGAGTATTGAATTTGTCCACTAATTAAGGGCATAGTACAATGTATCATCATTTCAATTATTGGCTAAAGCTAATACCCAAAAGTCCTAGAACTTTTAAGGGCTAATTTTGAAAGCTTCATATTATTTTTCTATTTTATAAAGTGAAAATAGGTGATAACAGGTAGGCTTTTCCTAGTGAATTCTTCTTTACCCCTGCCTCTTCTCTATCGATTTGAGTCATCGTGATATGTAATAGTTTTTTCTTTTTATGGTTTTCCCTAGTAGATTTCTAACAATCTCTCTCTCTCTCTCTCTCTCTCTCTGGAATGGCTAATCCTGGATCGTCGTGGACGATGGTTGGCTGAACCCTCGTGCCCGATGTTTGACCTGGGTCAAGAGTCCTGCAAAACCTGAAGCTGAGTCAGCCAATTAATCAAATAAGTACAGGCCTGTCAAGCGCCACGCGTTCGGCCAGGATGCAGCGCAGGAACCACGTGTTAACAATATCTAATTTTTGTTTCTTAAACAAAACATAGATGAGAACTATAATAGGAATAATTTCAAAATGGGCTTTGGTCAGTATTGACGCCAATGAACTAGCTAACCAGATGAAAAATGACCAAGTCAGCATGGATCCAATGAAAATGTCTCATGGACTACGGGACTTATATGAACTATATATTATAAGTTTCCTAACCCTTGCAACTTATAGTAAGTTGCATGGAACAGTTTTTCATCTAGTCAGTTAGATTGACATGGTCAAACTTGAGTAATCGATTTGAAGTCATTCTTGTAAGAGTTCAAATTTTGCACCAAGTCCATAAACTGCTTAAAGGGATCACTTTTTTGAAGAAATCAAATATAAGCAGAAATTAACAAAGTGCATGTTCGTTGCCCAACAAGTTGCATGTGCGACACAAAGAAAGACGAAGGCTAAGAGCAAACTTTCCTGCCATCCAGAACTTCCCATCCATAAAAGATCCGACAAATTCTTTGTCCTTGATAACCACACCAGTCTGAAAAAAAATTTTATTCAGAGAGTGCATAAAATATCCATTAGAAATAAGAAAAAAAAGAGCCAAATTTGAGGATTTGATTCAAGGAAATTCTCCTCAATCAATGAGATAAAATGAAAACGAGCACCTGCCTATTTGGCACTGAGGCTAGTTTCATGGGTATTGTAGGGCTATTTAAACACGCGGCATTGCTTTGCAGAAAAAATTGCCTCTGGTTGGAGTTTGAATATCATATTTTGAACACAAAATTGGAGTACGAAAAGTGACCTAATTCTTGCTAAGTAAGAAACCAATTTAGCTACAAAGTTCCCCTAACTTGGCCTTACCAAAGATGGGCCGAGTTCACCTTTCAAAGAAAGAAAGCTCTCAAAATGATAGGCTGATTACTTAACCATTCCAATTTTTTATGATTATAAAGGAGAATATTAGAAGATAATAGACTCAGCAGTAGTGGGGAGTTACATTTACAATGCTAAAGCTAAAGATACATCAGCAAAAAAAAAAAATTTGGCACAATAGAAAAGTGAATATGGAATCCTCTGTGACAAAATATCTTCAAGGATAGAAAACTTAAGGGATAAGGCAATGAGCTTGGCTACATCTAATAAAGTTAAATCAGTTACACAGAATTCTTTAGTAATGAAATCTAGTGTTGAAAATAAGAGCTTTCGTAGAAATGATAAAAGCAAAATTGATGATGTATAAACTAACTAATGATTAAGTTCGTGAGAATGAGCAACACATATCAAAGAAAACATTGTACAAGAGGGGGATTGAAAGAGTTTGTGCATATTTATTTGATAGACTTATCAAAATGTTTCACACAAAGAATTATAAGAGACAGAGATCGTTAGAATTGATGGACGACTATGATCTTGTGATTCAGTATCATCTCAAAGGAAGCAAGACCAAAAGGCAAGAGCATGATGCATTCGGTGTGGTAATTGAAAAAGTAACTCAAAGTTTTGCAGTACGAAAATGCTTGCTTCACATATCATGACCCATGAACATCACAGCTATGTTATACTTTATTTTTTAAATATCATAAATGATTCCAATTTTTAAGAACATTCCGTTCCGCGTGCTCCAGAGTTTGTCTTGATGACTATTGATTTTTCTGGTCAATTTTCTAAACTGCACATTATTAACTATAAAAAATGCTATGCAAATTTCAGATTCACTGGATAAAACATTATCTATGTTTCTAGACAGTACATTCATCTACTTAATACTTTTATCCAAATGAATTGAGAATTTGTGCTTCTTTTCAAACTGCAAAGCATAAATTTATTTGAACTTTATTTGCTATAATGCATGGGCAAAAATGCCAGGGTTCCAGCTGGCAAACTTTGTTGACATACGTTCTAACAAGCAAAAATTTGTGCAAATTAATGAACTGTATTTACCAGAACATCTGGCAAAAAATATATTTTTGGCAAGGTTACACTTAAAATTTAAATTGAACAGATCCCTTTTCTTGAAAAATAAAATTAAAAGTATATAAAAGCTAGAAAGAACTGGTTTTTGGCGGGTTATTCACTTATCAAGCATAAACCAAATTAATAAATTAACATCATAATCCCAGTCATCTTTGTTCAATTAAAAAACTAATATGATTAAATTAAATTGTGCAATAATATAAACTTTGAAAAAAAGGATGCCTAAACATATCGAACAAGAGCACTAAAATGTAAATTAACATTTCAAAATCTTGTACGCCAATCAATTAAATGGAAGCAAATTGGAGCTTTGCATGCATCAGTAACACATTAAAGCAGTTTTCTGGCATTAAATGCAACACAACAAGATCATGTGAAGAATTCTCCAGCATTGATTAATAGAATCTTTTTGTAATTGGTACCTCAAGATCCTGCTTTAATATGATAGTTCCCACGAATGTAATATCTCCGGCAGAGCCTCTTTAGTGTTGCTACAGAGTGTTGCATTGCATTCAGCTTTGTATCCAAGAACATTGCCTGTGGATACAAGAAATATTATGAAACGAAAATGGCTATGCAGCTAAAATGCATAAAATAAGATGACACCAAAATAAAATATTTCATATGAAATATTCAATGCCATTATTTAGATGAGTAAGACAAATAAATTGTACGTGCACAAAAAATTAACACATTAACTTTCATAAAACATGTTTAAAGACCTATTCTGTCATAAATTATGATTGGGTCTCAGGCGGGTCTAATGCAAATTGTGTGGTTCATATGCAGAAAGTCTGCTTATACCGTCTTACACAAATAGTGATTGGGCTAGATAAATTAACCATGAAATGATGAATGTCAAGTGTTTTTAATGGAAGTTAATCAACGTGCTAGTCACTAGTTACTACATTACCTAGTGCTCGTTCTGTAATATATGTAAGGGTAAATCATAAATTATGATTGGGTCTCAGGCGGGTCTAATGCAAATTGTGTGGTTCATATGCAGAAAGTCTGCTTATACCGTCTTACACAAATAGTGATTGGGCTAGATAAATTAACTATGAAATGATGAATGTCAAGTGTTTTTAATGGAAGTTAATCAACGTGCTAGTCACTAGTTACTACATTACCTAGTGCTCGTTCTGTAATATATGTAAGGGTAAATCACTATAAGGTCTCTAAAATTATAATATAATTATAAATAGGTCCATGGGAAAAAAACTCAGATATTTAGTCCCTGTTTGGCGCGAGAATCAAAACAGGATTAAAATGATACTAAGTATAAAAAACAATAACAATAATAATAATTTTTTTTTAATAATTGTACACAAATTCTAATATAAAAAATATTATTTTATTTCACATACTCAATAATTTCTAATAAAAATATCAACTTTATTTCACATCCTATACCAAAATACTAGAATTTGTGTAGAATTATTAAAAAAATGTATTTATTATTATTATTGTCATTATTTTTTAAACTAGTACCATTTTGGTCCTGTTTTTAGTCCTCGTGCCAAACAAGGCCTTAGGTCCAACATTTTAACCTTTACAACAAAGTTCTGTCTTCTATTAGTTTTAGCAATTAATTATGTGTTGAGGCTAAAAATCAACCAGAGGATCAGAAGAGAGATTTTAGCGTGGAAACCAACTGAGCAGGAGAACCACGGCGCCGTTCGGGCAGCTTTCAAAAATTTTCACTATGTAGTTATAGCTTTTTATAGAAACATAACTATAGTAGGGGAGAAAAGAAGGGGGAGCGAAACAGAATGTCTTCTCTTTCTTCTCATGTTACAATGAGATTATATAATCTAAACTGATCCCTGGAGAATCACTTCAAGAAAATGGTCTCCATCTCTGTCATCAAGCCAATGATGACTGCTAGGTTGGCATGTCATGACTTCGGTTGTACGGATCGTACAGACCAAACAAGGGGGGCATGCTTCTTAAAAGCGACATGGAGCTTTGTACTTCATGTCATGTGTGTGCAGTATGCCGTGGGTTCTTTGGCATGGGTTCTTCGACAACAACGTTTCGTCTAGGGGTTCCTTTTCGACCTTCTTTCGCTGTTGAGCTCCTCTGACGCTGATGCTACGCAGGCCTCCACGTGTACGCTCCAGATGTGTCGGCGTGGATCCAGATGTAACATACCGCCCCATTAGTCTGACGTGATGCGCATTGATGCGCGCGCCTTTCTCTGTGATTGCCATGTAAGTGTCCGGACCTTATAGAATGCCTGCGGGCCGTCATTGGGGACCATTCTTGGTTCTGGAAAGAGACCGATACGGCAATGTCTTTATATGATAACTTAGCTGAGGATGTAAAGAATGACCTCCCGCTTGTCAGGCGTCCCTCTCAGATGGGACAAGCGGGCGCTAGGTGGCCTTCTGTTCGAGAGGAGGCCCTGAAGAGGCCTCGAATCAATTCGGGGAGGCCTACTGCCGAAGCTGGGTTCACAGGGGGCCGCCCGCGCTACTCCAAGTTCTCTCTCTGGTGGGTTTCGCACAATCTCATCGGTAGAGAAGACCATCACGTTGGCGAACGACAAAGCGCCGCCTGCCAGGGTGCTACGGTGACACAACCGTCAGCTCCCCCGGCCGGGGAGATTGTCGGCGCGCCGGCGTAAGTGTGGATCGTCTGCCTTGGTCCCACCTCCTGCGTCTGTGGCCGGCTCGGCCGTCCCCGCGAAGAAAGCCAAGAGGTCCGACTGCATACTCCTTCGCACGCAACATCTGTCGGCGCCTCAACCAGATCAAAGGGCATGCCGCGAGCGGGGAGCAGATGGCGGCGCTCGAACGAAAGGTAGATGAGGCCCCGACTCTACTTCGAAGGCTAGTCGGAGGCGGAGAAGGAAATCCCGACCTGGAGTCGAAGTGTGCCAAGCACGAGGGCGATCTGGAGGCGGTGAAGCTTGAGATCGAAGAGCTCAAGAAGGAGAAAGCCGCTCTGGAGGCCCGGGTTGAAGAGTTGGTGAAAGAGAACCGTTGTCGAACGGACTTCGCACAAGCTGTTCAAGGTCTCCTTTCGGTGCCGGAGTTCAGGGCATTCCATTTTTTTTTGACAAATTTGTAAAAAGGAATTTCGTTCAATGAAGTACTTTCTTTCAGTGCAAGATTTGAATTTCATGATGTGACCGTTGGAGGAATCCGAGGAGGCGTGCGTTCCCAATAGGTCTAGGTTTCAAAGTTGATTGGATCAGACGGTCAGATTTTGCCCTAGGGGAGTGGAAACGTCGGGCTAGGGACTATAAAAGACCCCGGGGGAAGCAATGGCCCCCACTGCTTTCTCTTTACTTGAGGTCGCAATGGTTAAGAAATCGCGGGATGATTTTCGTGCTGTGCGCGGAGAGCGGTATTTTCTTCCTCCGCATACTTTCAATGCAGAGGTTGAGCAGATCTGGGGAAGGGATCCGGAGGTAGGCCTGAAGTTCCCTTCAACGGACGAAACGTTCACCACTTTGCCGGAGATGAAAATTCAGTTTGCCTCCGCCATCTTCACGGCGGGCTGTTCCTTCCCTTTCAGCCGGAGTTTGTGAATGTCTTCAACTATTTCGGCATCATCCCGATGCAGCTCCCCCCGAACGTGATTACCATGATCTACTGTCTCATTAAGGAGCTGCAGCGCCGAAGGATCCCTTGGGATATAGAAATCTTCCAGGCGGTCTTTCAGTGAGAGGTGAACCCCCGCTTGCATGGATGTTTCGTCCTCAAAGGGAGGTATTGCCAGGTGTTCAAGGTGAGGGACACCGGATTCGCGGACTAGTAGAAATGATTTTTCTTCGCCGAGCTTAGGGGAGTGAGCTTTGTCATTCCCCGAAGAGTTGGCGAGGCGAGATTTGTGGGGGAAGGAATTAGCTTCGAGGATCCACACTTTCAGGCGGTGGACGAGATCCGGAAGCATGTCCTGACGCGGAAGATTACCTATGAGAACTGGAGAACGATGTGCGGGCTTACACATGTAATGTTTTAGAGCCCTTCTTTGATTTTGGCTTCGCACTTACGTTTTTTTTTTTGTGCAAGTCGCCCGCAACTCAAACTGGCCTGGTTCCGACTTCGGCAGATCGAGAGTAAGAGGGTCCCCCACGATAGGGCCGGACCCTCCCATCTGCCGGCCAAGAGTAGGAGAGCAGCGTCCGCGGAGGGGACCTCTTCGGTAGCGCCCGCTGCTTCCGAAGGGGGCGAACCTGACCTGGCTTATATTGATGATGTGCGGGTCAGCGAAGAACTCAAAGAGCAGCGCGAAGGCCGTGGGGGCTCGATGGATTCTAGTATCGAGGAGGTGGCGGCTTCGGGCGACCAGAGTGCGAAAGAGTTCGAGAAGGCTCTTCAGGATGATCCTCCGCGCGGCGTCCCCGAACGACGACTTGATTCGGTGACTAGAATTAGCACCAAAAGTGCAGACTTGTTAATGGCGGTAAGATCTCTATCACAGGTTTTCAGGTTCCTGCTTTTCCTAATGTCCTTGCCTTGCAGCTTCAGGAGGTGCAGGGGGTGCTCGGGAAGGAAGCTATGGCGCAAGAGAGGAAGGGGAAGGTATTGGAGCTTAGGCTCCTAGAGTCTGAGCATCAACGCCGTCTGGGCGAAAAGCATTTTCGTTCGGCCATGCGAGGCCTCGAAGAGTCAACCCGTCGAGAGGCTGAGCTCCAGCGGCTTTTGGAGGAGGCGCTCGATCAGAGTCGCGAGAAGCACTGTCAGGAGGGAGTCGCCAAATTTCGGCGTTCGCTGGAGCTCAAGGCGATTGTCAAAGAGGCGCTGGGTTCGGCATACGCTTCTCGAGAGTTCGGTGAATATGCTGGGTTCGGCTCTCCTCGATCAGGGGATGGTGAGCCGCGAGGACCTCGAGGGGCTGGATATGGGCGAGTGTATCCGTTCAAGAAGCCGCTCGTACCAATGCTCGTACTTCAGAATGTTGGCGGAGAGGCTGGAGCAGAAGTTCGCCTTCGTCTCGCGCCTGAAGGTGACCATCCCCCCAACCGAAGCTGAGATGGCGAGAGCGGAAGGGATAGCCGAGGGGAGCCCGCTGCCAAAAGGGGAGCCAAGGGCTCAAGAAGAGGGGACCGTGGAGGAGCCTCTGGCCATATCACCCCTCCGTTCGTGGGACCCCTTGGAGGGGGTTCCCCGAACTTCGAGAGCCGACACAAAGTAGATTCTTCCTCCGAGGCTTTGAGGAGGGGCAGTGAGCTGTAATTTTTTTTTTTTTGTAACTCAAAATTTTGTAAAGGATTTTTGTTAATAGAAAAATACTTCTTTTTACTCATGTTGTTTTCTCTTTGAATAGTCTCTTCTTGTCCGTTTTGAGTTTTCATTGTGAGAAAAATTTGCTAAGTTGAGGCGAAATAGCCTAGGACCTCGAGAAGGGAAGTGTCCTTGACTGTATTACCTGGGTGTAGGCTTAGTTAGGATTTAAGTGACCTGGGACTTCGAGAAGCGCTATGCCCTTGATAAGATCTGAATGGGCCATCATTTTGTGTAATAATCATGATATTGCCGATAGGTTACAAGTGTTCATGAGTAAAATTTTCTGATATCATTCCCACTCTATGTCCTGGGGAGGAGGGTGCCATTTTGCAGTGCCAACTTGTAGGTGTCGGGCCCAATACGCTGCGGATAATAAAGGGGCCCTCCCAATTGGAATCGAGCTTGCCCGGTTCCATGTTCCTTCTGTGGCAGTATTTTTTAGTTTCAAGACAAGATCACCTTCCTGGAACGGCCTCTTCCATACGTGCTTGTTGTAGTATTTTGCGATCCACCGCTTGTGTTCGGATTGCCGGAGTGCGGCTGTCTCCCTGCTTTCTTCAAGAAGATCGAGCTCGAGCTTCCTTGCATTGTTGTTTTGTTGCTGCCGCTCGAGGAGGGTCGGTGGATCAAACCAGCTGGCATGTTCGACACAGGGGGAGTAAACCTCTAGCTCGATCAGGAAGTGTACTTCCCTGCCAAAAATGAGTGAGAAGGGTGTTTGATCCGTGGCCGCTGTTGGTGTGCAATTGAGTCTCCAGATTACAGCTGGTAGCTCGGCGTCCCATGACGAGCCAGTTTTTTTGATTTGCTTCTACAACGCGTTGAGGAAGTTCTTGTTTGTTGCTTAAACTTGTTCGTTCGACTGGGGATGGCGAAGCGATGCGAAATTTATATTGACGCCGTTTTCAGAGCATAGATCTGTGACAACGCGACTCGTGAAGGCCGTCCCTTTGTCGTAGACCAGGGAAAGTGGATGTCGAAGCTGCATATGAGTCGCGTCCAAATGAAGTTTCTGACATTCGCGCCTGTCGGCTGTGCCATTGCCTTGGCTTCGACCCATTTGGAAAAGTAATCAATTGCCAACAGCACATAGCGCAGGTTCCTTCCGGATTTCGGGAATGGTCCCAAAAAGTCGAGCCCCCACATTGAAAATGTCCAGGAGCTCGTTATGGGATATAGCTGCGCCGTAGGTTGTTTTGGAATGTTCGAGTATATTTGGCACTGGGGGTATCTTCGGATGAACTCCTTAGCGTCTTTGTGGATGCTCGACCAATAGTATCCTTGGCGCAGGACCTGCAGCGCGAGATTCCGTTTGGCGGCGTGAGTACCGCAATCACCGGAATGGATTGCGGACGTACTTTGCTAAGGGTGAGGAGTAGCATCGCCTGAATAATTGGATATACCTGGCAGCCTTCACTCGGAGCTTGCGGGCCTGATGCCTGTCGTTTGGGAGTTCTCCTGTCTGGAGATAATGCTGAATTCTGTCCATCCAGCTTCCGGAGTTAGAGCCGACATCAAAGACTTCGGGTTCGTCGTAAGCTGGGGCCAAGATATCCTGCGCATCTCCCTTTTCCTCCTTGGCTCATCCATGAGCGAGTTCATTTCGCGGGGGATATGAAACAGGAGAGCCTGGGTGAAATGTTGCAGGAGGTTCTTGGCTAGCTGTGAGTACCTCTTAAGCACCCCATCTTTCGTCTGGTAAGTCCCTTTCACTCGGCCTGGTTGTTCGTGACAGAGAATCATATTCTCCCTGATCTCCGGAGTTGGACTCCTCCGGGGTTGGTGAGGACGATGCCGATCCCTTGGGTGTGTTCACCAGAGGTTTCGTCGATGCAGAGGATCCAGGGCAACTGATTCTTCAAAGAGTTTCGGTTGTTCGGTAGTTGTCAGTTCGGCCATGAAATTGGCAAGCACTTGGCTCTTCGAGGCCGATCTGGAAAGGAAATCGACATCGAATTCAGAGAGTTCCATGGCCCACTTCTGCAGTCTTTCAGAGACTTCGGGTGAATGAAGTACTTCTTTAGAGGGGCTGGTCCGTTACTACTTTTATGGAGTGGGCTTGGAAATAGTGGCGCAACATGCGGTCAGCGTCTATTAGCGCAAATGAGGGTTTTTTGAGAGGAAGGTACCTTAGCTCAGCACCGTGAAGGATGTGGCTAACGTAGTGGAAGTAGTGCTGTTGACCCGCGTTTTTGTGGACGAGTACCGCCGATACCGTGCTGACGGTGGCGCTAAGGTAGAGGAAGAGGTCCTCGGTTGGGAGCGGGGCGGACAGCAGTGGCGACAATAAGTACTCTTTCAACGACTCGAAGGCCCGCTGGCAGTCGTCATTTCAAGCTGGACATCCTCCTTAAAAGATCTTGAAGAATGAGAGGCATCGCTCGCCGGACCTGGATATGAATCTGCTGAGGGTGGTGATCCTCTCGTTCAACTTTTGTATTTGTTTTGTTGTTCGGGACGAATCCATTTCTAGGATAGCCAGTATCTTCTCGAGATTCGCTTCGATTCCCCTAATCGATACCATGTGGCCTAAGAATTTGCCGTATGCCGTGCCGAAAATGCTCTTCAAAGGGTTTCAGTTTGATGCTGTAAGCACGACAGGTGTCTAGTGTTTCGTGGAGGTTACTGAGATGTTCTACCTTGCTTTTGCTTTTAATTAAGATGTCGTCTACATAAGCTTCCACGTTCCGCACTTTCTGACCTTTAAAGACTGTATCAATCATTCGCTGGTACGTTGCACCTAAATTTTTCAAGCCGAAAGGCATGACCTTATAGCAAAAAGTCCCTTGGTCGGTGACAAAAGAAGTATGCTTTTCATCTTCTTCTGCCATTCGGATCTGGTGATAGCACGAAAAGGCATTTACGAAACTCATCACAGAGTATCCCGTCGAATGCTTGGGGCAGGCCTTGTTTAGCTCTGTGAAGTCTACACACATCCGCTATTTCCCTGAACTCTTCTTTACAACGACGACGTTTGCGAGCCATGAAGGGTATGCGATCTCCCTGATGAAACCGACGGCGAGGAGTTTTTTGACCTCCTCTCTAATCGCCCGCTGCTTCTAGTGACCAAAGCTTCTCTTCTTCTGTCTGACAGAAGTTGCACGGGGTTTGAGGCTTAGTCGATGTTCAGCTACGTTTCTTTCGATCCTGGGCATATCCCTGAGTCCCCAAGCAAACACATCAAAGTACTCAAAAAGCAGCGCTGTCAGAGCAGGCATTTTTGATGCGGGACAGATGAATGATAATGTAATTTAGAGATCAGCAATATTACAAGGCAGAATATTCACAAAATAATGCTAAATATCAGAGGATAATTTTGTGATGACTGAGAAATTAATTAAACCTGCAAAAATTGATTCCTTTCAAAATCCTAAATAAATTAGATCGAAAGTAATTGAAGAATTATCAATTCAGATTAGGGCGCAATTCGGTATTCAACAAATCAGAAACGGAGAACAGGACTAAGGATCTCACAATATTTAACCAACCGTAATTTAAATTCGCTCAATAATGAAAGGTCGCACAAGTGGAACAAGTTCGAGCAAATCACAAGAGAGCAGAAAATCCAAATTATTCGATTTTACCAGGTTGAAGGTTTTGTTGGAATTCGTACCTGAGTGAGAGACTCCAGGGACCACGGCGTAATTTCCCTAAAGATTAGGGCTTGGGCTGTGACTCGTCGCGCACGACAGGGCGCGAGCGACGGCGAAGCAGTGGCGCGGGCGCTCGCGAAAGTGATGCGGAGTGGGGCGCCGAAGACGGCGGAGCAGGAGCGCCGACAGGGGCGCGAGCGCAGGCGCGCGCAGGTGACGCACGCAGGCAGGGCTTAGTCGTGCGTGGGCGGCAGCGGAGCACGAGTGTTGGCAGGGGTGCGCGCGGCAGGGGCGCGAGCGCGGGCGCGCACAGGTGAAGCACGCAGGCAGAGCGCAGTCGTGTGCGGGTGTGGCGCGTGCAAGTTGGGCGCAGGCGCATGCGGGCGCACGCGGGAGAGCACAGGGCAGCGCTGTCGGGTGAGGTGCAGTCACACGCGGGCGAGACACAAACGCACGAGAGCACGCTGCAGGAGCGTCGCGCGCACAGGTGGAGCTGGGGCACGCGTAGGGGGTGCTGGGATGTACGCGGTTGGAGAGCAGGTGCGTCTGATAGAACTGTAAGAGAAGTCGAGGTGAATGCTGGAGGTGCGAGATGAATGGAATCGAACTCGGAGGGGAGGAGCTGGAGCGGGCGGAGTTTAGGGATTCTCACCCAAGGCCCAAGCCCTTCCCTATCCAGGATATCGATTCATTCCAGAATCAAATAATCCCAAAGGAAACACAAATCAGATTTATTCAGCATTAAGAAAATAAGAGTAACAGGAAGGCGTTATTATAGGCCTCCATACAGACTGATTCAATAAAGAAAAATACGTAATGTAATAAATTTCTCACACAAACGAGAAAATACTAGATAACATGCTTAAAATAATGATCACCAAAATAGAAACAACTAATACAAATAAATGCGAGAAATAAAATCATCTCAAAATGGAATCTCCAATCAATTAGAATAAATAGGAGATTTCCAATCCATCGAGTTAGCGATCCGCAACATCCATCTTTTTAAATTTGTCCTAATAGTCAATCAATCCAAATCGAAGCAGTATGGATAGATCTCGGCCGTCGACGGTAAACTCTGCTAGGAATAAATCGACGTTCGATCGTGGTGTCCCCACCAATTTCATTCTAAGATTTTTCGTCGGCGACAGTTACATGATCGTTTTGGTTGGCAGGGAGCAAGGCGCAATCCCTGGGGTCCAGGTGATTTGTATGGAGGCGAGCGTTTATTTTGAAGCATTTCTTGTCCCCGGCTCTGTCCCCTCTGATAGTGGCGATGCTGAACAACGTGAGAAACTTGATGCATAAGTGGTAGGTAGATGGGACCATGCGGAATACCGCCATTGCGGGTCGCCCCAGAATTGCATTGTACCCGGAGGGAGCGTCGATGATGATGAAGTCAATTTGCTTTGTTTCCTTCCTGGGGCCATCTTCGAGAGTGACGCGCAGAGTGGCGTAGCCCGAGGGTCGGTAGATATCGCTGGAGAAGCTGGACACAATCATGGAGGGATGGAGGGGCCTGCACTGGCCAACGCCCATTTCGTTGAAAGCGCACAGATAGAGGATATCAACTGAGCTCCTGATGTCGACCAGGGTCCGATGGACATCTTATCCCTCGATTTCAGCAACGATCATGATGGGGTCGTCGCGGTTGCCGCCCCTTCAGGGAGGGGTCACCTGTGGTGAAGGTAATGTTAGGTAGAATCGAGGGAATTTCGACAGTGCATACCTTTGGGCGTCCCCCAATCAGGCAGGTGTAATCGTAGCCGAAGATGGACAACATAACTTTCTTCCCGCTGGCTTTTGATGTTGTTGGGACTTACGGCGAGACCGTCGAAGGTTCGTTATGGGGAAACAGTGCCCGTGCGGTCTTCGACGGTAGCTCCTCGATATTCTTGTAGCCGGTGAGGAAACCTTTCTCTATGTATACGTTGACGAGCGCCCGAAAGGAGCGGCACTCGTGCAGGAGATAGCCATAAAGCTGGTGGAACTTACGGTACTTTGTCGAGTCTTCGCCAGGCTGGGTGGTTGGCATTCACCGCGATTCTGGACGAAGCCTTTATCCTTGAGGATCGAGAATATCTCCTCGATGATGTACACTGATATCAAAGTGCGAGGAGAGTCGCCGTCGAATTTGCGCTTTCCATGTGGGGGGGGGGGGGGGGGACCTTCGGTCCCGAAACTTTCTCCTAGCTCCGGCTTCGAAGCGTTGTGTTTCTTGTCTTGGGGCGAGGCATCCTCCTTCCTGGCACTTGCCTCGAGGGCTTTCACGTCTTCGAGGTGGATATGCTTTTCGGCTTGGGCTCTTGCCTCCATAAGTGTTTTCGACATATTATCCACGAAGGAATCATAAAGCTCACCTGGTAATATGCTGTGAATGAAGATCATGGTCGATCTGTCGTCCGTGGTGTCCTTCGTTTCAGCGTTCATTTTCGGGAACTGATCCACGTACTAACGCAGGGACTCGTCAGGACTCTGCTTTATTTGCCAGAGTTCATGAATTGTGCGGGATGTGGTTCTCGACATACCGAATTTGGTGTGAAACTGTTCGGAGAACTGTTCAAAGTTTTGGATGGAGCCCTGGGGGATTTCGTCGAGCTAGTCTAACGCCAGGCCTGTCAGTGTGTTTCGGAACAAGCGACATTTGTACGCATCTGAGATGGGGTCACCTGTTACTAGGGCATTCTCGAAAAGCTTATGTTGCGCCGGGTCGGTGAGGCCGTCATAGTCCCTGACTCGAGGGGCTTTATAGCTGCGGAGCACGGGCGCCGCCATTATGGCGAGCGAGAAGATTGTGCTGACCGGAGGAGCCGGGGGTATACCTCGGGTCAACTTTCCCCCACGGCATGGGTGTTGGCCTCCTCAGGGGGCGGCTAGTGGTGTTCCGCGCTAGACGGAGAAATCGAGCCCTCGAGAGGTAGGGTCGAAGGGAGAGGTCTCTGCAGCTGAAGGAGAGCTGGAAGATTGGCGAGGAAAGTGATCATTATTTGGGAGAGCGTGGCTACCGCATGAGTAAGGGCTTGAAGTTGGCGGTCGCTTGCGACAGCGTCGTTCTGCGGTACCGATGCCGCCTGCCGCTCATCGGGCGGCGGGGGGTTCTCGTCATGAGCTTCTTCCATGAGTGGCTGAGGGGATCGACTTCGATCTTGCGTGAGGGCACCAAATTTGTTGAGGCTAAAAATCAGCCAGAGGATCAGAATAGAGATTTTAGCGTGGAAACTGACTGAGCAGGAAAACCACGGCACCGTTCGGGCGGCTTTCAAAAATTTTCACTATGAAGTTATATCTTTTACAGAAATAGAACTGCAGTAGGGGAGAAAGGGAGAGGGAGCGAAACAAAATGTCTTCTCTTTTTTCTCCTGTTACAATGAGATTATATAGTCTAAACTCCTTTAAGGGAATGATCTCCATCTCTGGTGTCAGGCCAATGATAACTGCTAGGTTGGCGTGTCATGACTTTGATTGTACGGATCGTACTAACCAAACAGGGGGGGGCATGCTTCTTAAAAGCGGCAAGGGGCTTTGTACTTCATGTCATGTGTGTGCAGTTCACCGTAGGTTCTTCAGCACAGGTTCTTCGACAACAGCCTTTCGTCTAGGGGTTCTTTTTCGACCTTCGTTCATTGTTGATGACGTCGATGCTATGCAGGCCTCCACATATATGCTCCAGATGTGTCGGCTTAGATCCAGATATAACATTATGTTATAATAATAAAATACATGGACCCACAATATTATATCAGTTAAATTATGGGGACACTATTATTTAGATTTAACTAGAGAACCAAAATGAAAAATTTTACAAGTAAATAGATAATTTTAGCACCAAATTAACTAGAAACTTAACATAAAGACCCATATTGTTAAACAACCTAAATTATAGGGACCTAAATGTCCAAATTTTTCTTTAATAGACTTATTTATTCTTATGGTATGAACTTAGGGACCTCATAGTAATTTACCCTACATGTAAGTAGTAGGAGTTGTGATGTCTGAGGAGCAATAAATTATTTTTTGATTATCTAAATATCCTTTGTCAATAACGACATGAAACTTACTTGGTAGTCATCACCATATTTTTCAATCAACCTGCCAATGTGAACCTTTTGGATGGTTGTCAGAGGCAACAGTGGTGCGGTTTTTCCATCCCGACGTTTCTTCCCAAGAGCAGCTTTAAGGTCTTTTGTATATAAGATCAATTCGAAAAAATAGAATTAGTAAAAACAAAAAATTGTTTTCCACAGTCATGAAGCCTAAATTCACACAAAATGAAAGAAAAACGACACATAACAAGCACCTACATAAATGTGAGATTTACATACTGGACAGAATTCTGAAGAATTTACAGATTTCACACTCAATTTAAAAAAATGCTAAAAATCTTATTAAACTCCAAATCCCAAGTGTTAAAGTTTAAAATTAAAACTTAAAACCATAAATCCAAACTTCTAAATTACTCTAATACTAAAACTTGAATCCTAAATCTTAAAAATTAAAATAAAACTCAATTAATTAAGCTTATATCATCTACTTTAAATTCAATTAAATGATACAAAAGTTTTTATTATAGAGTTATGGATCACACGTAATAAGGCAAGAATCATTCGAAGATTTTTAATAAGAGTTTTAGTATTTTTTTAAAACTTAATATGAAATCTGTAATTTCTTCAGAATTGTGTCCTGTACGTAAATCCCCTTATATAAATTATCCCAAACTAGTTAATTATATACTCTGAATATCACCTTTCACAAATGCAGAAAGACCTCAGAACAAGATGGTCATGTAATTATTTAACTGATAAAAAATTTCAATAAATGAATATAGAGAATCAGTCTCAAAACAATACTGTTAATGACACGAATATTAACAAGGTAGTTTAATGCTTTTTATTTTAGAAGTAAAAGAAAAGCTATCTAACTAGGGGGAGCTCTCTCCCTTCATCCATCCCTTTACAAGCTTTAGTATTTTAGAAGTAAAATATATTTACCTCCATCTCTCCCTTACTCCCTCTCCCCCAAAATTTATAAACATTATATCTCTCTAAAGTTGTGGGCATCACAATCCATAGTGGACGGTGGCCGCATTAGGGAAATCATTTGTTAATATGTAAGTAGGAGATAAAATCATAGGGTCTCTTTGTAATGTTTATAAGGTTTAAGAGGTTACCCTTTCAAAAAAAAACTTTAGCCGAGCATGTAACATATGCATATTTCAAAGCCATGTAGGAAATTCCCCCCAATTTCATCATTTCATCATCCTTCAATGCTTAGAAGAAAACATATGATTTGAGGAAGAACAGCATTAGAAGCAAGCAATCTTCAATTATCCCTATTTTTGAATGTACAAGGGCAAAAAATAGGAAATAAACACATATATCAGTGGAGACATTGTAATAAACATGTTTATTCTATCAGATTGTGTCATAATCACAAAGACACGCCAAATAATAAATTCAAAACTTGTAATCCAAGTTGAGCCTCTACCATCCTAAATGGAGTCATGTAACACCTTTATATAAGTTACTAGGAAGAACAATTTCTTAGAAGATTATAGGAGAAAAATGATTATGAGGGGGAGAAGGTGCAAAATTTGCCAAAAGCAGAATTCCAATTGTTCCCACATGATAACTTGAGGACAAAAGAAAAATGCCCTTTACCACAGCAATACTGGATACTCCCACAATATCTATACCTTAGAAGCTACCGTGTAGAGTAAGTGTTAATATTTGACCTGGCTTCAGAACTTAATCTAAATTTTAACCAAAACTTTCAAATATGTTTTGGCAAGTACTATTGTGACGACCCATGGCCGAAGAAAGCGGAGAACCATCGCTAGGGATGCTCTAAAAGAAAAAATCACTAGTGTAAAAAGTGGCTTTTGACAAGCTTCTGCACTAGTGAGTGGTGAGAGTGAAATGAATTATCTTATATTAGAAATAAAAGAGAGTTTTTGAGCTATATAAGTAATAGCATGATCCCAAGTTGTAGAGATGCCTTATGAGATCTAATGGGAACTCCAAAGTTAAGCGTGCTTAAGCTAGAGTAATACTCAAGTCATGTAATTCCCTAAGTCAAAGCAGACAATACCTCTACATTTATGACACAGGATGCTACAACTATTCTAAATGAGTGTCACATTTTTTGAAATGTTTCTTACATGTCCTTTACAATATATTTACTACTAAATGAGTTGTGCATGAGCCCAACAAACTTAGACAAAGTATAATGGAATCAATTTCAAGTCATTGCTAGCAAGATCTACGAAGTCCATGCATCCATAGAGAATAACACTAGAAGTCTCCTTTCTGAAATAGGCCAATAGCATTAAACCAAAGACAGGTCAACATTCCCTTTGAGGATGCCACAAAAATTAATGGAAATGGGCACAACACTTTTCCATACAAAATACGTTAATGTTGCTAAATAGGCAAAGTAATCTGCAGCACTATTAAAGTTTTTAGTTACGTGTAATTTTACAAGAACTAAAACAAAGAAGCAAGCAAGCAATTCCATCTACAATGTAATTCCTCTCTTGGCTGGGATCCAAGCCGTTCCAGGTTCCAGCATGCTCCAATTATCGATATGCTCTAGCTTCCATGCTTTCATTCCTCTTTGGCTGCTTTTGAGTGTGCTTGACCTCAGTTTTTGGTCAACTTATGCTGAATCAGTTGGAGTGTTTGTACCAGTCTCC
This sequence comes from Apostasia shenzhenica, assembly GCA_002786265.1. Taxonomy (NCBI): domain Eukaryota; kingdom Viridiplantae; phylum Streptophyta; class Magnoliopsida; order Asparagales; family Orchidaceae; genus Apostasia; species Apostasia shenzhenica. Next base: position 1,437,133 of record KZ451953.1, read on the forward strand.
TTTCAGCCATATGTGTGCTTATTGCTGTGTAACATTTGCTGCAGCTTTAGCATCATTTTGTTTTGATGACCTAAACAGAGTACGAGAAGAAGCAGGGAGTGAAAGAGACGATAGTATGGAGAGGGCCCTTGAGCAGCCCTTGAGTACTCCAGATTGTATGATCGCACCGGTATGATCTCTAATTATATATCCAACACACGCAACTACATTGCCCTATATAAAAAAAAAAAATACATTGCCCTATAGTAAGACATCAAAGTTGATCCTCAACCAACCAAGATGAGGAGGAATGCAATGATTTTTAGTGGAGTTATGTAAGCCATAGTAGGCAAATGGGTTCCAGGAGCTCTTGTGCTGGTTGAAATCAACCTCAAACTCATTACATTAGTTGCAATTTCTAGATTGGAAGCGTGGCGGCTATGAACTTTGGGGTTTCTAGCTCGACAGCAATAGTAGATGAGTTCATTTATACCTCTCATGCTACTTTCGCATCAACAACAGTTGTGGTTCCTCATTTCGATATTACTTAGATTCTAGACTCGAGTGCATCTACTTATATGTCTAGTAACACAGATCTTTATTTTGTATTCTTAATCTATCCTCTTTACCACTTGTCACCAAGCCAATGGATTCTTGTCACCTATGTGTGGCAGAGAGTATCATTGCCTTTCAAAAAGAGTATCATTGCTTTTCAAAAAGGGACTATCATCTTGCACCATCTTAAACTCTATATGATGCCCTCTATACCTTGAATTTTTCGATGAATCTGCTTTCTATTTACAAGCTTGCCATAACTCACAATTTCTCAATTAACTTCTCTTTTTATTTGTGTATATTTTAGGAGCTCAAGATACAAAAGATGATTGGAAGAGGTATTGAATCTTGGGGAGTCTTGATGTGAAACAATATACGAATACAATCTTAACTTTAGAGATTAGTAGATAAAGTAACAGAAGAACATAAAACTTAGTTGGAATATATGCTAAGAATAACTATGAAATAATTAAAAAATCTAATCCCATAAGTAGATCGATTTTAAAATATAGGAGAAATAAGGTCAAATAATAAGTAGATGATTTACCATGTGACTTAGGGCAATATTATTTCAATATATTAGAGCCAGGATATGCATTAAACAGGATTGTCACAGTTATATAACAAAGCAACAAGTAATGCGCACAATAAGATCAAGGTCACAAAATTGAGCAAAGTGAACAACCTTGATAATAATATCACCAACCAAAAATCAATTGAAATCGAGAGCATTCATTAGGATCTAGACTAACCTGAATCAACGAATTTGAATCTTGGAGATTTCAAAAGCGACCTAACCCTAAATGATGGAGAGTGTCGATGATGCTAAGTGTATAGTCAGTCAGCCATGAAGTGGTAGTGGGGAGTTGGAGCACACGGAGGCTGCAGCACACACGATTATCAACCTAGATTGTCTATATAGTAGGGTTGGTGATCGTACTGAAAGTGGTAAGTGCAACGCTTAGCGCAAATCGACATAGTGTGGCTAGCTAGCGTGGCGTGAATGGGAGGTGCAGCCACAGTTATCGACGAAGGTCGTAAACACAGAATGACTGGTGAGTGCAATGTAAATAAATAGGAACGATGGCGAGGTTGTTTTGAGCGACGGTGCATGGGTTGCGTATGTATTTCACTTAAGCTCTCGCACAGAAGGAAAGCGCTACTCATCGGTGATCAATGGCAATAGCTTGTGTGATGCGCAACATGCTTCATTGGTGAGATTTGCACGTGGGCACGTGGGCACGTAGGCTATGAGACCAATCATTTGGGAGTGGCCCTAAATAGGGCTGAAATCAAGTTTGGTAGGAAAGGAAGGTGAAATTGCAAAGAAGGGCCTGACTATAACGCAGATTGAAACAACAAAATTACAAGTAAAACGAGTTGAATGATTTAAATTTCTTTAAGATATTCAAGGATTTTCACCTAAGACCTCAACTATTTCCTTCACTAGAATATAACATGCTATTATAATCTCAAATTTCAATTCATTCTAAAATTAAAAAAAAAGCTACAATACTCAGATTCCTTCATATAGATCCTACTATATTTGAAATTCAAATTGTTGAAATAAATGTAAAAATAAAAGAAAATAAAACATATTAAATAGTACTGATGCAGGACAATATGCAAACGTAATCTTAACTTAGAGATTAGCAGGCAAAGTAGCAAATGATCATAAAACGTTATAGAAATATGACTTGATAATAACATAAAGATAAAGAAAATTTCAATGTTGCAAGCCATTTGATTCAAGAAATAAAAAAATAAGATCGAACGCAAAGTGAAAGACTCACCACACAATTTAGGACAAATGAATTCAAAATATCAAAATTAGGGTAAGTTGGGAATAGGGTTTCTCACAAAAATATACCAACAACCACATGGTGATCAAACAATCTTGATAATAGAAGTCATCACTAGCCCTCAAAGGATACTCAAAATATTTATTAGGTTTTAGAATTACTTAAAATAAAGAATCTAAAACCGCAATGAAAGAAAATTCAACAAGTCGTAGTAATCAATTCGACAGGTAAACAAAAGCAACGTAACAAATTAGAGAAGTTTGGGTTGGAGTTGTGACCTCTAACACGGGAGAACGTGGGCTTGCAGTGAAAGAATAACCGCACGACGAGCAACAAGGCAATGGAGAGTCGTGGCAATAGAGGTGTTGCAACAGAGGCAATATTGGACTAGTGCAACAACAGCAAGGGGCCGTGTGGGGTGCTGGTGCCTCCCTTGTTTCTACTGATACTTTTATTTTGATATTTGATAATGAGTTTAAGTTGACCCATTCTTGATCTGTGTTCCCGTTGATTGTGCAAGCTTGAATCGGGTCAAGCTAGGGTTAAATGAATGAACGTTATAATTCGAGTAAAAGGATAGTGGATGAGGATAACTCAAAGTGTGACAACTATTTCGGATGAAAATGATCAAAGCAATCAAGATCCTCAAGATAATGCTGAGTCAATAGAACAATTTGAAAACAAGCGCACACTTTTTATTTTGTTTTAACTCGGACAAATTTTTTTTTAAGATTAATTTATTGTGTAAAGTGAGTCAAAAAGAGTATAGAGCACTAGGATTGTGAGTCTAAAATAATAAGTTCAAGTTGATATAGGTTCAAGTCAAGATCATTTTTGAATTCTCTGTAGGCACAGGTCTGTTGTTGCAAGCGTTGATAAACCAAGTTGATAGACTAAACTGGTAAACCAAATTGGTCGATTTATAACAAAGACTTTAAAAAAATATTTATTTGTTAGGTTGGTTGACCAAGTTGGTTGACCAACAACTATCTGTTGCAATTATTTTTGAAATATTTTGAAGATTTGGTCGACCAAGTGTTGTTTCAGCTGATATGTTTCTAGCTATTTTTAATTTCTTTTTTGGGGTGTTTTTGACTGTTTATTTGAGCTGTTTAGAGAGTGTTTAAATAATTTAGAAGGGAGATTAGTGTGGAGTGCTGGAAAAACATTCTTCTTCACTTTCAAATGATTCAAAAGGCGATCTAAGAGCTTTAAGCTCTAGTGCATAACCTAAAAGGGTGATTTTTGCCCTTCTTCACACACTTCAAGTCAATCATAATAAAAAAAGTGATTATTCTTATGATTTGGGTTTTCAATGGTTCTTCGATCTTTCTCTCTCGAATCTCCTTTTTTCTACTTTCTTTGAGTGAAAAGATTGTGTGATTCTAGGTGAATGAAACTTAAAAGAAGAAAGGTAATTGTGTAGTGGTATAAAAAAGCTTTTCCATTGCTCTAGTGTGAAAGGAGTTGATTTAGCGGATTGCGTGCGCGCACCTTCGGGCTGTGGATGTAAGCACAATAAAGCACTGAACCACGTATATTTTCGTGTGTTCTTCTGGATGAGATTTTTCTTTATCGCTTCTGCATATATACTCTCTTGTTATTACTAATAGCTTTTGAATTATGTAAATACTTTTTTTTGTTAAAATTACATCTATTCACCCCCTCTAAATGCCCATTCGATCCTACAGTTGGTATCAGAGTAGGTCCCGAGTTCGAATCCCAGCAATGCACTGAGAGGGAATTGTTGAAAAAAGCAGGATAGCCTGGATGTGGCTATCACTGACTTAGTACTATCGTCCTGCCTTATATAATTGTGGGTAGTGTGCCACTGTCGACAAGATGTTAGATTTGACTCGTGAGCGCTAAGTGCACAATATAAGAAGTAAATTAGTTGTGTATGTCCTACTAGCTTAAGCATTTAAAAGAGTTCGTAGTGCCAGTGATCATAACATGTAACGGTGGTTAGATGATGAGCTTGCGGAGTTGAATGCAGAGAAAGATGGGAAGGCCGCTGCACAAAGAGAGGCAACAAGCTTGTAGAGGGCATTGAAGGTTGTTGTCATTCGGTAAGCGGGCTGATGTAGCGCAACGTAGCGAGCAAAGGCGTCGGCTGAGTGGTGTTAAACGCAGAGATGAGTAAGCGAAGGGAGTCAAGTGATTGAGAAAAAATAAAATGTGGATTATGAAGCACGAACACGACACGGGGACATGTAACGACAAGGTGATACAAGAAATTTTCAAAATATATGACACGAACACAGCAAGACACTGCAGATATATGATAACAAAACTTATATAATCTCAAAATAAAAGGGAAAGGTTGGGGCTATACAATTGATTCTAAACAACAAGCATTTAAGGCCCTATATATAGACCTTTTACGTAATGACAATTCACAGAAGGAAATAAGTGCCATGAAAACAAATTACAATATACTAAATCTAAAATAACAGAAAAGAAAACTAGATAAATAATTAGTCTAAATTTTGAAATTCTCACTCTAAATAGATTAGGAAAGAAATTTCAAAATTAGATTAATCTGCCTCCAATCGTGCCTACTGTTAAAATCTGCCTAGGTTCATCCATCCAACTAGATCAACGCCACATAATGAGATATTGGACAATGAGTGTAAACCTTCAATGGAATAAATCAATAGTTTAATGGCGTCGTATTCTCACCAACTACAGTCTTAAAAAGGAAACACAGTAAGTAAAAATCATAATGAAAATCCCCAATTAAAATATAGCAGTCAAAATAATTAGGAATTTCCAATCCTAATATTTACTCTAATTATGTGAGCTGCCCAAATCTACCTAAATCCATCCATCTAAATCAATGCTACGATATGAGATCTCAGGTATCGAACGTAAAATCTGCCACCTGGGATGAATCAAAAGTCTGATGAAATCATATCCCCACCAAGTCCAATGTTGAAAATGGAGCTGGTCTTCCTGTTTTTGCATCTTTATAGTCTACAATGGTGTCTCCATATCAGTGGCACTGCTGTTTGAGTTATCCTCCTCCAAGTCATCTTTGTTATATTGTTTCTATTCCTTCTTCTAATACTAAGTTTAAGCCTAAGGCTTGTGAGTTTGGCAAACAATACTGAGTTTCCTTTCCTCTAGTGTGTTTGGTCCGATCGAGTCCCATTTGACTTAATTCACTAAAACATTTGGTGTCCTAGCCTCATTACTACTTTTTTGGGTTTTAACAATTTAGTTATCTTTCTCAATAATCTTAATCATGCTACTTGGTTACCTTTAAACTTGATGAAATGTTGCTCTAAGATGGTTTCTATCTTCAAATTTTTTTATCAAGATATGCAAGTTCAATTCCCTATTTGAATAAAATCTTTTCATATGACAATGCACTTGAATATGTGCAATTTGATTTTTCAAAAACTTTTCTGCAAATGGTATCATTCATCAAACATTATGCGTCTATACCTCAAAATAAAATGGGATTTCAAAACAAAAACATCATCACTTAATGTTGCTCATTGTTATGGGTGATGCTATTTTGACTACTTGTTTTCTTTCAACTGAAGGACATCTTTAATTATTGAGAATCATTTTCCATATCAAAATTTATATCTATAGAGCCATTATTTTCATTTGTTCTTATGACTTTTTGGGGTGCACTATTTTGTGCACTCTTTCCGCCATGGAATTAAAATCTCCTAGCTTAATTTTATATATCTTTTTAGATTACTCTCGTACTCAAAAGGACTATAAATATTATCTTCCTCCCACTAAGTAGTATATTTCTATAGATGTAACATTTTATCAGTCAACACCATATTTTACATCTAACTATGGTATTGCACTTCATCTGTTCCTCTACCTCTTATTGCTCTTATCCCACAACATAGTAATCCTTTGCAAATGAATACTAGAAGGCCACATACCTTGCTCCTATAAGCACCTCTAATAACTTGGATCTTCTTATTGCTTTTTATAAGAGTAAATGCATTACTGCTCATCCATTGTATTCTCACTTAACTTTTGACTATTCATCTTCTTTCTATTAGTAGTTTGTCTTGTCCTCATCTTCTATTTCTATCCTCAAAACGTATCAGAAAGCTCTCTCTAATCCAAAATAGAAACGGGCAATGGATACAAAAATTCAATCCTCAATAACATACATACTTGGGACCTTGTTCCTTCCTCTTTAAAAGTTCACATTAGTGCATCCTCTTGAGTGTTTATAATTAAATTTTAACCAACTAAGTAGATTGATAAGCAGAATGCTAGTTTAGTTGCTAAGCACTACACCCAGATTTATGACATAAATTACTTTGAAACTTCCTCACATATCACTCAACTTATTTTATTTGTTTATATTTTCTATGGTCGCTGTTAACCAAGGCTAGAGTATATGGATGATGGATATTAGTAATGTCTTTTTATATGATAATCTATCCAAAACTGCCTACACAGAGCAACCTCAATGGTATGTTGTTTAGGAGGACAATAAAATATCCAAGCTTCGAAAGTCATTTATGGTTTAATAAAGTCCAAAAGCATGGTTTCATAAGCATTACAAAGTTGTTATTGAAGTTAATTTGCAGACCATCATATCGTTCGACATTCCTATTCTGGATCGGTGATTCCAACTATTTATGAGAATTATATTTTACTAATAGGTAATGATCACAAAGGCATTTTCAAGGTTAAAAGGTATTTTGAAAAAGCTTTTGTTGTAAATGACCTTGGACATCGAAAGTATTTGCTTAGTATTGAAATTACATATAGCAATTAAGGTGCTTCTCTTTTTTAAAGGAAATATGTTATTGATCATATTGAGGAAGCTGACATTATTTGACATAAGACGGTTGCCACACTGATGGATGCTTATGGTGTTTGGTCATGATGATGGTAAATCATATGATAAATCCTTCCCACTATCTTTATCTTGTTGAAAAATTAATCTATTTAATCAATGGAATAGACATTGCCTTTATGATTGGATGCTATATATGCAAAGTCCTAAAGAAAAACATCGAGATGCTATCACTAGGATACTTAAATATATGAAGAAGGAACCCGCTAAAGAACTACTATATACTATAGCTAATTATGTTCAAGTAGAAGCCTACATTGATGTTGACTATGATGGATTAGTCATTGATATATTTACTTCAGAATATTGTATTTTGTAGGAGGAAACATGATTCTTTGGAAGAACAAGAAATAAAGCGTTGCAACTAGATCAAGTGCAGAAGTAACAATTTACAATACCAACAGTCTAGTTTTCATGAACAAAGAAAACACATTGAAGTTGATTGTCGGAATATTGTTTTATGATATCTCTTCCATATATTTCATTTGAAGAACAACTTGTTGATGTATTTGCAGAACCTTGGGACCTTCATGTTTCTCTGAGCTATGCAACAAGCTGGATCTAATGAATACCTTCGTTCCAGCTTGGGGGAAAGTATTAGAAATCATATATATATTGAAGCAACCTTTTGTAATTCTACCCCTCCTCCCTTCTTATATTTGAAAGAGATGTATATTGTGTAATGAACTGGAGAAAATTATTTTAAACAAACCCAAAGCTAACATGCTAACATATTCTATACTCCAATATTGAGCCATTATATAGGCCTTTGCAAAACAGAGAGGTCATCAAAGAAATACTCAAAGAGGATCAATACAGAAAATAACAATTTCTTGCATGCAAAAATAAATGGACATTGATTTGCAAACCTAGCATCAAGCAAACGGCTGACTAAGCCCTAGTTGAAGAAAATCTGCAGAATTTCTTTGCAGCATCATCAGATATACATATTATTAATAACACTACTAGAGGGAGTTGTTCAATTCAATCAAAAGTAAATCAACCAAAATAATAGTTACATCACAGACAAATCTCAAAGGAAAAGGGAGCTTGAAAGGGAAACATAAAGATGTATATTTTTAGGTGTGAAGAATGCCAATTCTACAAAATCCAGCAGCTCATTCATTCGGTACGCATGCCTTTGACTTTGTATCCATTTTGGGGCGTCCATTTTGGTAAGTCTTCCAGAGTCAAGACATGCTCGACCAGTAGGGAGGTCTTAATTGGACAATTTGCTCTTGCCGTGTTTCAAATCATTGTCTTAAGCTCAAATTTCCGACGTGCATTCTACAAAGATCAAAGTTTTCTACATGACATTTCATGAATATCTAGCATTCTACGTGCAAATATTGGTAGCTCTTCGACCACATACCATTAAATCGATAGAACGGAACCATCAGCTAATGCAAACACCTCAAAGGAAAAAAATGAAAAGATTCGTTGCTAAAACCCAAAAGTCAGCAAAGATTCCTCAAGAGCAACAACTAACCGTCGGATTCGAGGTCGCTTCCGCTGTCAATCGGGTCGAATTCGGAAACGGGTGGAGCATCGTGCTTCGGGAGCTGGAGGTCCTCGCTCTGGACGATAGCGGGAATGCGGGCACGAACACTGAGGAGATTGGGGTTCGCGACCACGCCAAAGGTGCGGTAGTTTCGGATGACGCTGCCCTTCTCGTCCCACACCCTGTTCTCCCGACCATCGTTGCCAGAGGAGGAAGCCCCGGGCGAAAGGAGCTCCTCCGGAATGGTGAACGCAGGCTTGAACACGCCGGGCTTCTTCTTGGGAAGCCCCACGCGCACCTTCGGACGGGATTTCTTATATTTTCTTCGTGATCTCGCCATTCTACCGCTGCGCTGACCACCGCTTCCCGCTTCGAGGCGACTTCGAGGCTTAAAACCCTAGTGGCTTCGCGCTTCCAAGAAAAAGGGCGGTTTCGGGATGGAGTAGATTTAATTAGTTAAATAATTTTAATTTATTTTATAAATTTGAATTCATTTTAAAAAAGTGAAATGGCTTTAAGATCACGAAATCAAAACCACCAAAAAGCATATTTGAGAATAAATTTAATATTTTTTTAAAATTAAAATTAAAAAATAATTAAATTTAAAGAATAATAATAAATCATCTTTTAACTCATAATAATATCCTTTAAATATTTCAAATTTTGATATATATATATTCTCATAAAAATTTTAAATTAATAAATATTCAAATAAATTATGAAATTTTGAATAAATATTTTTTATTTAATTTTATTATAAATTTTATGTATTATAATTATTTTTGAAATTTTATTGTAAGATAAATTGGTTTCTAAATTAATATTCATTCAGAAAAAAATAAATTAAAATTTATTCAAAACTAGTTTCAAGCTACTTTTCATTCAAATAGAATTTAATTTTGAAACTGCCTCACTTATCTAAAGCCGCTTCAAACTTTGAATCTGATTCTATTTATTTTGAACTTGAATCCGCTGTCAAAGGGGCCCAAAGTTTGAAGGCCGGCTTCGAGTTGAGTTCCAACCAGATTTTTGAGTCGAGTTCAAATTTATAATAAATATATAATTTAACTTAATTTTTAAGTTAAGTAAAATCTAATTATTATATTTTAATAGTAATATTTATTATATATACAATTATAATATTATAAAAAGAAATGCGATATAATCCTGAATTCAATTATCATTTTTTTCACTATAAAAATTATCATTCCTTTGAAGCAATAATGTCAAAAATACGTAATACTCCATATAAAAATTCTAATTAAGTTAAATTTTTTAGTTAATTATTAAGCTATATAATATTTTTATACATTATATATATATATATATGTATGTATGATGTGTATATTTATATTTAAATTTTTTTATATTAATTATCATACTATACTAATACATATATAATAACTTAAATAGATTTTGAGAAATTTTAAATATATGTTGATTATAAATTGAATTGATTTTATTTAGAATGAACTTATTTTGAGCTGTATGTAAATCAAAGTTGAATTTAATTCGAATAAAATATAAATAAATTTTTATCAAATTTCATGATTTGAACAAAATTGTCACCCATGTTTCATTAAAAAAATGGCCTTTGTTGGTTATTAAAGTTAAAGTTCAGCATTTAATTATTTTGTGCAGAATTATAAATTTTTGATTATGATTATGAAAAAAGATTATTTTATGCATGATACAAAAAATTTAATTTCATCTTTATAATAGATAAAAATACAAGATGAATACTTTTAATTCTTTCGAAAAAATAATTTTAAGGCGGAGCTTCCCGTAGCCAATAGAAAATGTGCTTGTTTAAAATTAGGGAGTACCGAATTTGAATCCACACCACTATAATTTTTAATTAGGGTAAGGGATAGAGGGAAATTGTAATGCTAAGGGCAAAGAATTAATAACAACAGTAAACCAAGCTTTTATCCTACTAGGTAGATTACATGAATATTTTATTTTTCATTATACTCTATCAAACAATAAATCTTCATTCAACTCTAAATATATAAGATCACACATTATAGTTTTTGATTATATTTTTTTGTCTTTTTCTTTATATGGATAAGATCCAATAATCAAATATTTTTTACTGAAATTTTTATCAGCTTATGACTTATATATCCAAATCATCTAAGCTAACTCTCTCTGAGCCTTCCTTCAATTAAGGTCACTCCAATCTTCTTGTGAAAATACTTATTTCTCCTACTTAAGAACGAACATACATGCTTATAATATTAATAATCATCCTATTGATAATAATTTTTAAAATTAAATTTGAATGAAATAATTTTTATTAAAAATTATGAATAATGTAAAATTAAATTAATTATTATATTAAAATGTGTGAGTGTAATATAAGTTAGTTATTATTTTCATATATATAAAAATGCAAAATAAATTATTTTTTATTTTAAATTATGTATATAATATAAAATATAATTAATTTTTAATATTAAATTTTATGTGTAATATAACATACTTAATTAAAATTAACTAAATTAATCTAAACAAACAGGTTAATTTGGGATAACCTACCCCTATTTTATAATAACATCAAGAAAGATTCTAGTGTTTGATGATTGTGAGCTCTTCCTATAGTTTAATTACATCTTTACTTTATCCAAAAAAAAAATTTACATCTTTGGAGCCTTTTTATCATCTTCCTTTATCTTAATGTTTAATCCTTTGGCTATAGGCTTTTTAGTTGAAGAACAATTTTTTTTTTTGATAAAGGTACTTCTCGACTAAAAGAGTTTTCGAGAAAGGTGATTTTGATACATTTTCCATGGTGATAAATTTCCTTCCGTACAATATGGAGTATAAAAAACTTTGAACGAAGGAGAAAGCAAAATAAAATCTCGATCTTAGTACTTCTCTTCAACAATAATTAAACTTTTTCCCATTATATAAGATTAACTATATGAATTCTATCAAATAATAAATCCTCATTTATCTACGATAAATTAGACATATACCCATTTAAACAGTTGGAAAAATTTGGCTTCAACAAAGCAAATTGTTCAAAATTGACTCGCATGTACTAGATGTGGAACGAGTCTTGTTGTCAGCGTCGTAGGAATTCAGGTCAGTGATGAATAAATAGTATCCAAATTCGTGACTTAATAAGAACTCACAAAGCCCCAAAATAATTCCGACATAATCGTTACAACGCGATACAAATTTTAGAACAAGATAGAAAGATAACCACGGATATAAACTTCAGAACAAGTAACATTTTTCATCATTTTATACCTAATTAAAACCAATTGAAACTTAAATAAAAGAATTCAAAAGAAAAAAAAGCATCAAAAATACACTTTTAAAAGTCTTCTGTATGCTAGTATCTCAGGCTCAAAGAAGACAGTTATATAAATACAGGCTTAAATGCAGACTACCCTACATAATTGGATGAAGCCTGAGGCATAAGAGACCAAAGCTATCACGCAGAGAATATAATCACAAGCTCCAAACGAAAGTAACCAACAACTATTAGGGAAAGCAGGTATTTCTCATTAAACTGTAAAAAAACATATAAGAAACAAAAGTGCTACTCATCTGCACACAAAATCAATGAATTTCCGCCTTCGGATCAAAGAGGAGAGAACCCCGAGTCGTGGGACCGAAGGCAAAGTAGCCAGTGATCCTCAATATCCTTTCGCTCAACACTAATCCTGCAATCATGCAGAGGCCATGATGTCATCAAATCGAAAATCCCTGGTCAGCAAAACAAAGGAGGCCATTAACTAGTGAATCTCATTTCATTCAGCTTTCAGTCTGAGGATCTCCAGGGCTGTTCTCTTCCTGAAATAGGGCATATGTTCCTGCAAATATACGAGACATATACAATCAGTAAGTCAAAGAATAGCCCGTCTAATAGAAATAAAACAATAAAAATTCAATCTGACAACTAAATCTAAATCTGATCATCCCACAGATAGAAATGATAGAATACCTGACTGAAGCTGAACTCCAATCCTCTGCTATAGAAATCAGTATACTTGAGCATGAACATGCCACAATCCCACCTATTCCAATAGAAAATATATCAGTATAATAAATCAAAGAAAACTCCAACAATCTACTAAGTTGGTAATTTCAATTGAATCAAAAAGACTAATGCACTTTAGATTCCGTTGGAATGCTTTAATCAAGTTATTCCTAATAATTGCCTAAATTTGTTCATTAGGATGATAACAAATCAGGAATGATCATAAAATGGGGAAAAATTTTCACTGTTATTTTTTGAAATAAAATGTTATCGTATTCATTGTTGTATATCACAGTAGACTACTACAATTGAGAAAAAACAAGAAGAGACAAAAAGCTTAAAATGATTGTGCAAAAAATCTTAAAAAAAGATTTTATCTACATTGCCCTAGCCGAAACAATGAAAAGGCCCATCAGTTGATATAGATTTTTTGAAAATAAATGTTTAAACATCCAAAAAAGAAGCAACTACAGCAATGAAAGTCCATCAGTAGGTATCTCAGCAGATTCTTAGTATGGCAACCACAGTTAATCTGAATTTCAAACATTCAAAAAGAAACAATACATCAGCTCACAGAGCAAAGCCGACATACCCATTCTTCTGTAGAGGAAGTTTATCTATAGATTCTTTCTTCCAGGATGTTGTATCAATCTCCATGGCACTCTTGTCCCTCATTTCATCCTTGAAATACCTTGCCTTTATTTCAAAACACAACAAATGGTATAAAGATTTTCATGTAAGTAACAACTAAAAACTTTTATATATCGCAAACATCAAAATACTACGAAAAAATGGCGATGTAGTCTCATTTATACAAGTATAAATAACTAGAAAGACAAAGTGAAAAAATTCAAGACATTCATTATAAAAAAACAAAGTGAAAACATTAGAGACAAGAAAAACAAAGTGAAATCATGGTAATGTTCAGTAAGGAAATAAATTCCAGACTTACATAAAGCTAGCTACGGATAATTTGACAGTGGAATAAATGGGCATGAGCACTAACGCCCTGTTTGGCGCGAGGACCAAACCAGGACCAAAATGATATTAATTTATAAAACAACAATAATAATAATAAATAAATTTTTTAATCATTCTACACAAATTCTAATATAAAAAATATTATTTTACTTCACACACTCAATAATTTTCAATAAAAATATATATTTTATTTCACATCCTAGACCAAAATATTCGAATCCACTTTTCACAAACCCTCGATTCCGCGACCAAATTAGAAAAGTGGTTTTCACCCTCCCATTTTTCCTTCCTCAAAACCAATCGAGTATTTTGGTCTAGGATGTAAAATAAAGTTAATTTTTTTATTGAAAATTATTGAGTATGTGAAGTAAAATAATATTTTTTTATATTAGAATTTGTGTAGAATGATTAAAAAAATTTATTTATTATTATTATTATTATTATTATTATTATTGTTTTTTAAATTAGTATCATTTTGGTCCTGATTTGGTCCTCGCGCCAAACAGGGCAGAGAAGGGAGGAGGCCATCGTGAGGTCGTGGAGCGGGAGGAAGGTTGGGCAATCAAGGAAGAGTCAAACATCTTACCCGAGTAGCATCTGCGAAATGATTGGATCCTAACTTAAAAAAAGCACTAGACAAGAAGGCATTGCATGTAATGTGTATGTAATGTCTGTGTGTATATATACAATAGTAAAGACTGAAGAGCAGAAAACATAGGTGAGCAGAGCAGAAGAAACAACGTAATTTTGAGATATATATATGGATCATTTAGTATCAGTAAAATGCAAACTCACTCCTATGTTTGTCCTCATCTAATGCAAGTTATGACCAACCGTTACGAACTACGAAGCACGAGTACGATACGACAATACAGATACGATATGATATGGATATGCCGATACGGCAAATCTCAAAAAATAGGATACAGATACGTCAAGATATGACGATTAAATATAATAAAAAATAATAAAAAATTACAAATATATATAAAATGTATAAAGTTATCAATTTACTACATTTGAGATGTAGCTCATATGGTAAGTGAAAAGTATAGGATTCAAATCCACACGTCTCAATCAAATGATTAAGATATTAGTGATTACAAATATAGAAAATAAAAGTTTATGAAAGTTTTAAAAATTATAGTATCATTATAATCAAATTCATCTTTCAAAATATAAGACACTCATATAAACATCATATTACTAACTTAGTCTCTGGGATACACATTAAGTAATAACCAAGATACAAAATATATAAGTAATAATGTCTCCAAACAATAACAAAAAAAAAAAACCAAAACATATGCATGTTTCAAAAAAACAAAACATATAAGCAACATTCATGTCAACTGTCAAAGTCTCCTTCATTGTTGAGTTCCTCCATTGGCATTACTTCAAGTTCGAGCTCATCCAATGCCAATGACGTCACTTCAAACATGCATGTATCTTCAACAGAAACTAATGTGTCTGGAGAAATATCCCACATCTTTGTAGCTTGTTCTAAATAATACAAAAATTATTATGAACATATACTAAATCTTTTGCACGTTGCGGCTGGGTTTTATTTCTCTTCATCGAGTGAATGAAAGAATAAGTGCTCCAGTTTCTTTCAAAACATGAAGATGATGATGGTTGGCCAAGTAATCTCATAGCCAATTGTTGAAGAAGTGGGGTGCTAGCACCATATGTAGCCCACCAAATACTTGGATCCATTATTGCTCTATCTGATATGCAATTAAGATCATCAAATAAACCTAGGAAAAACTTTCCAAACTCTTCATTAACTCTTTTCCTTTGCTTGTTATCCAAAAATAACCTCTTCAAACACTTCATACTTTCAATTTGTGTTTCCTTGTCATTATTAGGAGCCACTCAATTTGGAGCTTCGGAGAGCCACTATTTACTATAAAACCTACAATACAAGTGTAAGTTTTAAAACTTTAAGCATTCTAATATAAACAAATTAAAATGAGATGGTTCATAGATTACCTCGGATTTAAAAAATGTGTCAAACAATAACGAGGTGTGTTGCTCTTGGTCCAATGTTGAATAAGAATATCATACATAATATTGAAGAAACGTAATTTTTCATTTCCCTCTTTTTCCTCATGCCTATAAGATTACCTTTACCTTTTCAATCATATTATTCCACATGCCATATATCAAGTGAAAGTATGATTTAGTAGTGTTTGCGATATGTAACATTTCATATATAGGTTCAGTGAAGGCAATGATATAGTTAATTTTATCCCATCACAAATCACTTAATAACTTTTCTTTAACAAAACAAACTTTTTCCACATCATCATCTCGATACATATTTCATTTCTCGCATATAACCATTTTTTGCAAGTCAACTCTGATTTGACGAAATCTTCCTAGCATCACAATCACAGAAGCAAAACAGGTGTCTGCAATAGCTAACATCTTCAATTTCATGTTATTATTAAACATAGAAAGTCGTATCAAATGATTCATAACGAAATTCTTAATAAAATTTGCATCACATGTCATTTATCCAATGACACTCCTCAAAAGCAGAAGCATTTTCTTCAGTGTTTCTTGGAGAGCAAATGTTCTTTAATGCTAAATTTAATATATGAACAACACATGGTGTCCAAAAAATATGTTGAAAATGATCTTCTATTATCGCTCCTGTAGCCTTACAAACTGGAACATTATCAGTTATCACCTGCACCACATTACTAGATCCAATCTTTGAAATAACTTTTTAATAAGCTTAAAAATAAAAATTTATCATTGTATTCTCCTTCACAATTCACTGCTTTCAAGAACATTGGACATCCATCTGAAACTGCCATAAAGTTAATAAAAGGTTTTCTTTGAGGATCAGTCCATCCATCATCCACTAATGTTACCCTTTTTAAACTCCAAGTGTCTTTAATTAGTTATAATTGCCTCTTAATATGTGCTCTCTTTGAAATAATGTGGTTCATAGACTATCATATTCCGAAGGAACATAACTTATCATTGATGCCTTGGCATGCAAACATAACATATCAACCCAATAAGAATTTCTAGCAATGTGGAAAGGCAACCCTGCAGAATAAATAGTTTGAGCAACAAATTCATGCAGTTGATCTCAAAGTTGCATATTAAAAGCCTTTTCAATAACTGTATTTCCACCTTGCTTTCTTGCGTTGATGCTGGGATTAAAACCTTCCATTTTAAAGGTTGAATGCGATGAAGTGGAATCACCAACAACAGAATAAGATGTTGAAGGAAGCGATACTTTTTTCAACTTAGCAGCTTTAGCTTTCTCTACCTCAACATCTATCTTTTTTATTTTAGCAATATGTGTTAACGTCATTTTAGGACACCTAATTCCATTACAGGATATTTTCAACAAATGCAATCGGACCCTAAAACATGATCCATTATAGATCATATTGCAATAGTTGCATTTAAATTTAGTGTTTCTTCCTCCCAAGTTTCCTTTTTCTATCTTCTCTACATATTTCCATAAAGGAAATCATCAAACTCTTTTAAATATTCAGAAGATTCAGAACCACTTTTTGTCATTTCTTTTCTATAACATAAATTAGAAATGATAAAATAATTGAATAATAACATTACTCAATACTCAATGACTTATCAATCCTATAAGGCTGTAAATTACTTTAAAAAAGCTAGCAAATTCAAAATCAATCACAAGTTCTAACTTCTAAAGTTTTATAGCAATAAATTAGTAGGGTTGGTTCAAAAAATTAGTAGAAATAGTGTACGTTGAATTTTCATATATGTGAATGCCTAATGATATCAATAAATATACAATAAAAAAATTAACAGGTAGCAGGATCAACAGAGGAGAAAGAAAATGAAGTAGATCAGCAATCACTGGAGCAGAGCTATGTCAGAGCATTGTGGCAAAGGAGCAGAGAAGATCGCGCAGGAGATTGGGAGTGGCAAAGGAATCGGGGCGGAGCAATGCTTCGTCACGATCTCTCGATCGTTTGTGGAGTTTAGCGGCGAGGAGATCGTGGCACAGCGATGCTTCGTTGCGGCGATGCGTCGTTTGCGGAGCTCAGTGGAAAGGAAGAAGGTGGAGGAGAACGCACGTTGTAGGAGATCAGGGTGGCGCGACGAAGCTTCGTCGCAGCGATGCTTCGTCTGCGGAGCTCGGCGAAAAGGAAGGAGGTGGAAGAGAACGCACATCTTAGGAGATCGGGGAGGCGTGGCGAAGGTTTGTCGTGGCGATGCTTCATCTGTGGAGCTCGGCGGAAAGGAAGGAGGTCGAAGAGAACGCACGTTGCAGGAGATTGGGGTGGGGCGGCGAAGCTTTGTCGCGGCGATGCTCAGTCTGCAGAGCTCGGCGAAAAGAAGTGAAAGGAAATGCAGGAGATTGGGGTGCAACGAAGCAGCCAGGGCATGGTGATGCTTCGTCTGCTTCGTCACGACGATACTTGGTTTGCGCAGGAGATCAAGGAAGGAGGTGGTTGACGACGCAGGAGATCAAGGTGCTCTTCGTCGCATTCTCGCGGCGAAAACGAAGGAAAAAACCTAAAAGCACGTATCGAGGGTTGCTTTTAGGCGAAGAGTTTGAACCGGCTGCATCAACCCGTATCCGTCCCGTATCGGCGTCGTATCACAATTTTTTTTAAATTAATAAAATCTGATATGCCACCTGGCGTATCAGATACGTATCAGTGGCGTATTGGTGCATATCGGTATCCGATACATATTAGATACGAATACGTTAACCTCCTAGAAGTATCAGTGCTTTGTTGGTAACGAAAGATCAAGTCCAGTGAATGAAATTCAATGCTTTAATCTTTTCAAGAAGCAAGCTCAATATTCATTCACATTCATCTTTTTCTACAAGAGCACCAGTACCTAGCTAATCCAACTGTATTCATCTCTGTTAAGTTCACATCTCGCAGCCAAAGGGCTCAAAGGCAGCACGACTAGTGTGCATTCCCCCAAGGACAAATGTAGCTATGAGTTTATGAACAAAATACATCTTGTAACTTCCCCTTACACAAGTAAAGAACATCTTTACTGAGAAGTCGAAGAAACTTTTAAGAACATGATATATCCTTATTTAAATCATCAATGACCATTCATATATAGCCTCTACTTTCCATTGTATTTCAACAAGTTCCCATCAAACCAGTGCAAGGTAATGATTGCTTGTTCAAGAATAGCTGAACAAATGTGAAAAGATAGTTAAATTTTTTTTTTAGGAGTCGAAAGCAAAAATTGGATGAAGAATATACCAGAACTGTAAGCACAAAGTTATCCATGCCACCCAGGGAATCCAGGTATTGGAAAGAGTTATCCTTCACGTTGATAACTGCTAAACACCAATGTATTTCCTTGTGTACAGGAACAAAAATCTGCAAAAAAGAATTTATCGGTAGACATGAAAAATCAAAACCTGCAAGCAATAACATCCATGTATATATACATATAAATACATATGTATTGGTGAGGAGACATTTCAGCAGCAAGTTCACATTAATCAGATTTGAGCAAACTGACTGATGATTGAAGATATTCGTAACTGATTCGATTTGATTTCATGGAAGATTTCCAATTAATGGCAAATTGAAGTCCGCTACCATATTTGGATCTAATTTGATAATACATTGATGTTATTTTTATTTATTTATTTAATATTCTTTGTTTACTCTAGTGTGCTTAACATGTCATTTTTCACATTAAGTTCTTTATTTTTTACTTTTAGTAAGAGTTCCACATAATGAAACGGCCTGTTATTGTAATGGAAAAGTTTATGATGAAATATTTATAATTCTAAGAGAAACCTAAGTTTTGGTGAATTAACCGATATCCCGGCAAAAGGAATGGTAAGTTGACCTTAGGTGAGAATTTTTCAATAGCCAAGTTATTCCATTAGAGCGAAGAAAATCCCTCCTAAGCCCTCTTCCTTCCAACTGCCTCTGCTTGACTAAAACCAACCTGCTCCCAAATCCTTCACCTGCATCACCCTCACCATGCGTCCTCTTCAGAGTAATGCTCCCCGCCATCACATTCTCATTGTAACATTTCTGCGTTGCACCACTCGTGTAGCCCACACTAGCGATAGCCTCATCAACTTCCATACTCATTCTCGTAACCAGCATCAATGATCTTGTGCCATCATTCACTCCCCATCCGCCAAGTCATTGGATGGTCGTTGGTCACCACTTGTTCCCGCATGCATCAATCATACTGCTTAGCCAATCCAATGTTGCACCTAGCGCCCATACACCTAATACCTCCATCCAATGTCCAATTTTACAATCGAACCTCACACCAAAGCTTGTCTGCCTCGTTCACATCGCATCACATAACTAGCCCTAGCTAGTCGCCCTAGTGATTATAACTGAAGCCCCTTTGTTATGCCACCTTTGGTGCGATTATCCCCGCCAGTAGAGTCCAAAGGCCAATCCTAGTTGTGCCCAGTGGGTTGCGTGGGTTTATGGATTCTATAGATTAACATAAAATATCCTTTTGTTTCAAATAATGTTTGATTAGTCAAGTAAAATTGAAATTGCTTTGTTTACGTGGATTACGCGATCTTTCCTCTAGTGAGAGATCTATTATATAATAACAACAATAACACAAACCAAGCCTTTATTCCACTCGGCGGGATCGACTATATGAATTCTTTTTTTTCATGGCATTTTATCAAACAACGAATCCTTATTTAACTTTAAATATGTAATATCATTCTTTATAATTTCTTATTATATCTTTTTTGGCTTTTCTTTATATTTTTTTACATGGGAAAGATCCAACAATCTAACTTTGTTTATTGGAGTTTTTATTAGCCTACGATTTATGTGTCTAAATCATTTAAGCCAAGTCTCTCTGAGCTTATCCTCAATTGAGGTCATTTCAACTTTCTCATAGATATACTTATTTCTTACATTGTTCTTCTGCATATACTCGCTCATTCATCTTAGCATCCTCATTTCTATGACACTTACCTTATTTGTGTATTTCTGCTTTATAGGCCAACATTCAACACCATCCATTATATAATTAAGAGAAAATTATTATGAAAATTTCATTGAGTTCTTAATTTAATTTTAGACCCTAAATCTAGTTTCCTGAACTAAAATCGACAAGTCATAATCTAGTCGATAAATTCTTATTTATCAAGCAATCAGATTTAATTTAACATTTTAAAATATTTTTAATCTACATAATCTAATTTTAGTTATAGAAACATAGTTTGAAAAATGAAAGCTCTTTATTATGATAAATCATAAATTAAATTTGTACATTTTAAATTTACATATTTTCATTTTCTAGCCCATATTAACTAGGCATCAGAGAACAATTTAGATTAGGGCGTCTTGAATAATTATATTGCATATTACTTTTGTATTTTACATTGTTTGCAGTATGTCTTAATTTTCATCCTAATATTCTTTATTTTTCACCATTTCACTTAAACCTTATGTTAAGGATGGACATCGAATTGAGGACATCAATATTCGACATTAGTACCAGCTTGGATTGTATAGGCCGGACTAGGATGCCACCATACGTTGATAAAGAGGTATCAAATGCACCATGTTTGGTTGAAAGATTGTTTTGTACTATAGAGAATATTAGTATATAGGATTGAGGCGAAATAAAGTTACTTTAATATCGGATAAAATATAAGTTGTGAAATAAAATTATTATAACAATAAAATTTGTATGAGATATGAAATGAAGTTGATGTGTAATATTAGAAATTGTGTTCGATGCGAAATAAAGTTGTTAGAATTTGTGACGCACTTGAAATAATATTAAAGAAAAGATTGGGCGTTTTTGAGCCTTGAACCAAACATCACCTTTCTGGATGATTCAAATTCTTTATCATACAAAGAATAGGAAAGTAAATTTGAATATATTTTTATTGTTGTGTCGAACAAGTTGGAGGAGATTCTATCCGCAAATTTAATGCTTCTTGATCAAGAAAAATAATATATTAGAGACAATCATTGTCATGAAAATATGTTAGAGATGATTGAGGCATGGGAGGAGCTAAAACATCAATTAAAAAGAAGGTTCCCCCCTATATTAAATGGGGTTGCACCACTAGCTCCTCAACAATATGACTATAGCTTCATACATACCTTGTCAACTCCTATTTTGAAGTGAGATCTAATGAGGCACCACAAATTATCCTATTGAATAGAGCACTACATCTTTACTTTCCATTTATGTAACAAATTCTATCCTAGACAAAGAATATAAAACATACGAGAAAAGTTTGAGATACATACTGAGGAAAAAGATCATAGAGGTAGATGATATGGAAGAAATAATCAAAAAGTTGATTGAGACAACTGGATCCTATGAAGCATGGACACTTCAAGAACCACACCGTGTCCGTGTCGGACACACAGACACTCGGGGACACGTGAGCACATGCGGGGACACCGTGTTGGACACACCACATAGCGTGTCCTAGTAAAATAATATTAAAAAAAATTAAAGGACACTTCTTGGACACGTGAGGATACTTTGGGATACCTTAGGTTCAGTTTGGTTGGAGGCCTCCAATAATTTTATTTAAAAAATTTTTATTTTTTATCCACAATATATAAAAATTAATATAAAAAATTCATTTTTCATAGACATTCTATACAATTTTTTAACACATTATACTTAATTTTTTATTTTTATTTTTAAATAAAATGATTGGAAGTCATTTTGGCCTTGGCCTGGCCTCCAACCAAACAAAGCCTTAGGACACTTCTGAGACACTTCTAAGACACTTCTGAGATATAAGACACTTCTAGGACACATAAGATAGAATTAGATATATTTAATATTAATGTTAAATTTATTTATTAATATTATATATTTTTAATAAAATTTATGGATATATCTATCTCATTTTTGTAATTATCGTTAAGATTTTATTTAATAAAACTAAAAATTCATCTCTTATTATTGTTAAAATTTTACCCAATATAAGTCAAAATTCTAAGTTAACCAAATTTCTTCCTCCTTTGTTGCTTTTAAATCTTACAAAAATGAACCAATCGCAAAAAATTTAGAACTTTAGCTTCACTTTTATCCTTCTTTTATCTTCAACACTAATAGCTTTTACTTTCTTTTATTGTCGTGCTCACTGTGATTGTCTTAATAAGAAAAATTGAATTTTCTCTTATTCAAAGTGAACCCTAAATTTATATTTCAAATTTTTTTAATGCCGACGGCATTTATTCTCAAATTCTCATCTTAATTCTATGAAACTCCAGTGCTACTTACAAGTTATTTATACTTAAAAATTTAAATTTATATTATGTTTGGTTTTATGCCAGGTAGATCTACTATAGAAGCCATTCATTTATTAAGAAGTTTAATGGAGAAATTTAAGGAGAGAAAGGAAAACTTACATTTGGTTTTTATTGATTTCGAAAAAGCTTATGATAAAGTCTCAAGAGAAGTACTTTGGAGAGTTTTAGAGATGTTGAGTGGAGCGCAATGAAAACAAAGGATTCATGTAGCCGACCCCACCTAGTGGGATTAAGGCTTGGTTGTTGTTGTTGTTGTTGTTATATTATGTTTTATATATTTTTTTAAGTATAAATTGTTAATTTTATTATTATATTTGGCATGTCATGCCGTGTCCGTGTCCTATATTTTGAAAAATCATCGTGTCGCCGTGTTGTGTCGTGTCCCGTGTCCTTGTGTCATGTCCGTGCTTCATAGACTGGATCATATGACTATAAGGACACAATTATACCTTCTACTTAGATAAATATAATAGAGAATGTCGCATAGAATAACATATTACATGTTCCTTTTGATAGTAATAATAATAAGTCAAGTTGCATGGTGAATTCTTCAATAATTATTAAGGAACATAATAATTTTGAAGAGATACAAGAGTACATAAGATAATTACGAATCTTACATAGTGTAAAATCACTAGTTTTGATTTGATCAAGTATACCTCTACATTTCCTAGACAAATCACTAGATTTGATTTGATCAAGCATACCTCTACATATCCTAGACCTAGTGGTGGGAGACGACTTCGATTGAAAGCCCGACACATAGGGAGAGCGTAGAAGTTTGAGTGACTGAGTTACCCTAACTTTTGGTTAGTGTGTTAACTGATTAGTTAGTTAATTTTGAAAGATATCATAGCACCTTTTAGGTAAAACCTCAATTATCACCAACTTATTATTTACATGCTTATGACCAAATTAATTAGTAGGAAATAGTAGGGCCATTGGTTGATTCTACATGTATTAATTTCCTTCTATCATCGCAAGTTAGAGTATCTACGGTTACAATCTGTCTATATTTCATATTAGGTCATTGCATGTGTCAATCTTTTATTTTTGATTCCTTAATTTTAATTAAAAAATCAGCAAAAGTAATGGCAAGCTATCACAATTAAGAATTCTTTGAATATAATTATATAACAAATTAAGACAATTAAATCTACAAATAATGATTGCTTTAGAATTTAAATAAATTTGGTCAAATGATAAAGTTTGCATTTTATCACTATCATGAAAATAATCAAACTTGTAATATTTTAGATCTAGTGGTTATTAGGACCCTTTAGTAATATCTAATGATGTCTTGTGCCTTATCTTTCAGTTAGATTGTAGCTTTACCCATGAGCGTCCAAAGCCAAATCAACTTAATTACTTATAGAATTAATCGAATAAATTCATGTTGAACAAATACTTTTCAACTGAATTCGATTATCAGTGATATTTGATTCGATGAAAATTTTATCTTCTCATCAGATTCAAGGAATGGGCTACAATAGTTAATCTGGCCAACTTAGAGATGCATGAGCTAACTAATCATACTCCATGACATCGAAATCATCCCCCTTGAGGAGAGTTGGTATGGAGGCAGTTCAACAACATGCTCATATTAAGCAAATGTCATGATTAACAGTTAAGATGAGAGTGCATTGTATTGTTTCAGATCAATTGAATATATTATGACAAATCTGATCTGATTTCATAAAAGATTCCAAATTAAGGGCTAATTGAATACCACTAATAGATTTAGAGTGGATTTGATATTTTACTGATTTTATTTTTATGTCATATTTCTTATTTGATCTAGGTATATTTGATGTATTATTTTTTATGTTTAATTCTTTATTTCTTATTGTTATGTAACAGAAGTCTATATAATGATGTCACTATTATACTGGAGTTCATGTTAAAACAAAATTTTGAGTTATAATAAAACCTAAATTCAGGGAATGATTTCATCCAAAAAAACAAATTCGGGGAATGATATCTCGATGAAAAGAAGGGTAGGCTTAACCTTTGATGACAATCGTTTTATAACCTGATTACCTTATTTGAGTGAAAATATAAAAAATAAAAAAATTCCTCCAAAATCCTTCTCCCCCTACTGCCTTTCACTTAGACCCAAAGCCCTCCTGCTCTCATATCCCTCAACTGCACCGTCCTAACTACGTTGAACACTTTAGAGTCACTACCGTAGGGCCATCATTGTGGCCTCCTACTTGCTTGTATCAAGCTGAGTTTGCTCTCCTCAGCCAACCAAGTGCCTTGCCTCATGCCATCCACCTAGTACCATCGCCCAATGTTTAGTTTCACAATCGAACCTCGCATTGGAGGCTTGGAGCTTGTTTGCCTCGTCTACATAGCATCACACGCAGTCCCACGTCACCCCAGCCAGCTCACACTTGCACCCACACCCAAAGTCCCTTTATGTTGCCAACCTAGGTGCGATCACACTCGTCTGTTGAATCTTCAGAATGAGTCTAAGGGCCAGTCCTAGTTGGGCACAATGGACTACTGATCACACCCTATACAGACTCGTGGGTTTTTGGATTCTTCAAATTAAGGTCAAATATATTTTCATTTCCAACTTTTTTATTTAGTTGAGTTAAAATGTAATTTTTTCTTCACTTAAATTATTAGATAATTGCTCTACTTGAGAGATTCATTATATGTTAAGAAAAAATTAATGTTGGAATTAAATTAGAGTCTCATTTAATTTTTGAAACCCAAATCTAATTTCTTGAACTAAAATCGACAAGCCATTATCTAATTAATGAATCCTTATTTGTCAAGCGATTCAATTTAATTTTCGTTTTAAAATAATTTTAGTTTGCGGGAACTAAGTTTTTTCATTTACCATACAAATATAGTTTATAGAATAATTGCTCTTAATTTTAATCACTAACTAAATTTGTTGATTTTAGAATTTACATATGATTCTCATTTCCTGTACCACATCATGTATCACATACAGACAAGATCAAAATTACTTACTTTATCACAGTCAATAAGGGCATAACCCAGCTTCCTTTGTGTAGTCCATCTTCTCACAGCCTTGAAGTCATAGTCTTGTGTCCCACTGGTCAGCTAAAAAGCAACCAATGTAAGTTAACACAGTAATAGCAAATTGCAAATTGAAGCAGCTAAGATAAAAATTTCAGGAATCTAGAACAGCAGAATACTGCGATTGGTGGAAGTCATCAAACGTTATCAGGCTCCTATCTCCAACCCAAAAACCCACTCCCAACAAAAAGATAAAGAAACAAAAACAAACATGATGAAGAAACAAATTAGGGTAACAACAGCAATATACTCTAGGATATTATAAAAAACATTAACTCTGAAATGATTCCCCAAAGGACTAGGATAAAAGGCGAGAATAAAGCCAGATCAATCAATATAAGCTTGCAATCAGGTCTGTTCAAATTGCTTTGTTTGCTCGGCCAAGATTTGAACGAAACTTTTTGTTACTTAATCAGGACTTCATTTGATGAGAAAAAAAAACCTGATCTCAACTGCTTCTTGAGTATGTACTATAAAGTTCCATAAAACAATATTGTTTCAGCTTTCAGACATTTCATTTGTGAAGGCACATAATAATTCTTTCTAATCCCTGCCATCATTTTCCAAATCTCTCAGCTAGACACTTCTAAAGCACCATTGGAAGACATCAATGTAACCAAAGATTCTCTCCAGATGATGTAGTTTGGAAGGTATAGTCGACTCAGCAGAAATACTGGAATTCCTGGAACTACATATTCTCCAATCAACTAGAGTATCAAATCCATAGAGTTAAAGGACGTTTTCTTATGTGATAACACAAAAGAAAACAAGACAATTTATCATTAATTAATAACAGAAAATTCGGTGCATGAAACCTTAGTTTCATAATTTATATAATATTCATATAAGACATATATCCACGAAACGTGGGCTTTAACAAATTCCTTTCAAACAAATAGTGTATAGTGCAACATTGTGTTTCAATTTCCAGAGCCTGCCAATTTTCACTCAAAAACGGTGGTTGTTCAATGAGGCCAAACTGTAATTTCATTATCAAGGAAATGTAAATCAATTTAGGTTTTAAAAGCAGATTATTGAGAACTATATCCCCTCAAGGAGTGTTTTTAATATGCTTCCAATCACTTCATGAGACCATGTCATAAACAAGTAATGAGCCTTATGATCAGGTCCAGGAAACATATAAGAAGGATTAACATTCATCATCCTATTCATTCTACCCTTCTACTTATTTACATTTAAACCTGCCTAAAGTATATGTGTTATTATGAATTTGCCCCTTAGATGACGTAATGGAATTGGATATTTCGTTGTGTTATTCCTTCAACTTCACAAAACATGCCACTCAAATTCTAATTCACTTACGTCACCACTGCCGCCAACTCTGCCACCCCTATGATCTTGTTGGTCCTACCTATCCCCTATTCATCCTCACTTCTTCCTCCCCA
This sequence comes from Apostasia shenzhenica, assembly GCA_002786265.1. Taxonomy (NCBI): domain Eukaryota; kingdom Viridiplantae; phylum Streptophyta; class Magnoliopsida; order Asparagales; family Orchidaceae; genus Apostasia; species Apostasia shenzhenica. Next base: position 1,464,526 of record KZ451953.1, read on the forward strand.
CCACTTCTCCACCATTGCCATCAACCACCCTCTTCCTCATCTATTTTTTGGACAATACATGAGAGAGAGAGAGATGGGTGCGAGTTTCTGTCGCAACCTCCTTCCTCCACCGCCACCATCTCCTCCTTCAAGCCCTTACCAACCCCATCTATTTTTTGGACAACTGCATTGCATCCATGCTATAACAGTTAAATAAGATGGGTTTGCAACAACAAGGTTTTTTAAGCATGGGTTAGCTTAAGTAAACCATGTCCAATAAAGTCAACAGACCATTAACAGAGTCACAGAGGGGGGCCAGTCCATAATAACACTAACTTTAGAGGGAAAGGTAAATATTAGAAAGAGGGAGTAAAATAAGTCATAGGCATGTCTTTGAGGGTTGACAATGTAACTACCCCAACATATAATGTAAAAGTATCCAAATCTCAAATCTCAAAAAACAAGATAATATTGAGTAGATATAATAGAATGGATGTAACACACGAATGCTAAAACACAATTAATTAGCTGAAGCAGGTCATAGTACGATTAGAAGTGCAAAAAATTACAAAGTTTCACCCACATCTCATATGCTAGTCAAAATCAAATTTAATCTCCCATCTCAGGATACAGATGACCACAAGATAGAAAAGATGTCATGGTTATGACATCATCAACGAAATCAATTAGAAACAAAATAGCAACAATGAAGTAGAAAATAATAGGATAGGTGCGATAGACTAACCTTTTTATAAAAAAATGTATTGAAGAAATGACACTTTAAGAACTTTTTGGGAACTCTTTTTTCCCTTTCTTTCAATAGCTCAAGATAAAGGTTAATGACCTAACCAAAAACAATTGAGCATGTGAGAGATAACTGACAGAACTTCAACCAGTATACATTAAATAAGTAAAAGAAAAACAGAGCTTTTGCTACTAATATGAAGAAACAAAATCTACCTCATCATTTAGCCATGCACCGGGATTCAAGCATTGCAAGACCTTTCCAGTAATCTCAATGTTAGATGGTTGATGTGAGACTAAAACATTATGGCTGCAATGATAACAACAAAAGCAACATTTTGATACCACTACCATGCTTACATATAGCTGTGTGAATAAGTTGAGGTGTTATGAAATGAACCACAAAATTTCATTGCATTCAAACCTATTACTTCTGTGCAAAGCAAGAGAGATTTCGTTTTCATCATCATCTGAAAGAGATCGAAGAAGTCCTTCCAGGTCCTGAAAAACAACCAATAAAGCAGTCATCAGCGCTACAGGCTAAAAGAATGAGAGCGCTCTCAAGAACAAAGGTAAAATTTGTCTTAGTGAAATCATGGTTGTTCAGATACTTTAACTCCCTAAAGCTTCTGACAAAGAACAATGATAATATTTAAAAGGACAAGGCATTGTCATGAGCACAATTCAAGATGACGTTCCAATAAAGTCCTGAAAAACATGATGACTGCATTAAGAGAGTGTTAAAAAATTGCCACCAGGTATCGTAATATCACTGGCAGATGATGTCACACTGCATGACATCAACACATCACAGACGTGAATGATCCATTTTTAAGAAGCATCAATGTCACCATTCAATTGCCACTGTGATGCTAGCGATTAACTAACTGTATGAGAAACAACAAATCAGAAGAAATATCAACCTATGGACGACTGAAAACTCATCTATTTAAAATGACCCATTATTGAAAGAATTTGTACACAATATGGCACAAAGGAATAGGATTTCTAGATTTCAAAGTTGCAACCTTGTTATACATCATCTTGAATCTCTAAGCAAAATATAAGGTGTAATATTAGTTATTTTCTACAAATTCAAATTTTGTGACAAGCTAACTTTTATATATCAATCCTACTATGACCTTCAAGCATTACATTCGTGCAATTCTATGATTCTCTTCGTAACAGTCAATACAGGCACTTATCTGAAATCATACTCCATAACATCCACAAGAAACTGAACAAACAAGCACTTCACAAAATTGGAGGGGAAAGGAATACCTTTTTCGGTCTCTGCAGACTTTTCTGTAGCTCTTCAGCCACAAAACGGCAGCCAGTGACCGTTTGCTGCGCTAGTTTTGTTTCAAACGCTAATTCATTCAACCTGGAATCACGAGTCTTCGTCTGCTGATACAATTCCTTGTAGACAGGCTCCTTCTGCACCGAAAACCAACCCTCCCTCACTGGCACAGACTCCAAATACACCTTCCTCGCATTCTCGACCTTCCAATTCAGAACATGCGAAGAAGCCAAGATCTCCTCATCCCTCTTAGTCAGAATAGTCAGATCCGACACCACGGGAGAAGATGCCTTTTGCGGAGCGGGGCTCACCTTGGTCGCTTCACCAGGAGAGGCACAAAGCTCCTCCACCAGCTTCTTATACTCCTCCAAGGCAAGCTTATCATCCTGCTTCCTACGAAGGCAATGCGAGAAAAAATTCCCCATCTCCGCGGTGCTTGATGGTCTGGATTTCGTAGTGGACGAGGTTCCGAGGCCAAAGACACGGATGATGCGCTGCGGGGCGTGGACGGGGCGAGTAAGGGTAGAAGGCCGAGGCGGAAAAGTAACATTAGGAGGAGAAGTCGCCGTCTTGATTGAGGAAGCGGTGGAAGAAGCGGCAGAGTGAGATGACGCCTGCGGAGGGAGACGCGCTTTCTTTTCTGGAGGAGACGAGAGACTAGACGGAGGTAGCCGGAAGTCAGTTAAGCAGCGCTTGCGGTGGTCGGTCAGTGCACCCATCGCGGTATTCAGATCGACTTCGCCAGCAGCGGACCCCTTGGCGCGCGCGCCATCAACATGGCAATTGGGACATGCGTAGCCCTAGAGCACGAAAAGCGATCTAGGGTTCGAATTGATCGAAAAGCGCGACGAGGGGAAGGGTTTGTTTATAGCTTTGGGAAATTAAGGAGAGGGATTCCTCGAAGTCGAGAGTCGCGGCAGCGAAAGTGGGGACGGAGGACGACGAGGGTTTTAGGGGAGGAATTCAGAAGGGAAGAACGAAAACATTCATTTTGTTTGCCCTCCAAAAAAAAAAAAAAAACAGAAAATCATTCTCTTTTTTTAATTGTAATCAATTCTTTTTTTTTATAGTAAAGAAAATCGTTCTTACGTTTCCTTGGTTCTATTTGATCTCTATCTACAAGATTTATTATCAATTTAAATTTAATTTAAGTTAAATTCGATATAACTCTCAATTAATTTTTCATTTTTCATTTTTTTCATCTTATATTTATCAATCAGCTTTAATCATTCTTTTTCATTTAATTATTAGAAATAAAAGTAAAAAATTAATATACAGTTAATATATGTTTAAACAAAGTTTATAAAAAATTTTAATGTTACTGTTTATTAGGTTATTATAAAACATATCATACTAGTACCAATTATATATATAATAATATTTAATTTTAAGAGCAGCTCGATTCGATTTTATGCTAACTTAAAATTAGATTAATAAAATTCTTATGGCGTAAAAAAAAAATTAGTCGAATTACTTATATCAAATCGGTCTTCAATCTTAGATATAATTAACAACCATGCTACATGCTGCAAGCCTTTAAGCCTGATAGAACCTGAGTTAATTTATTTCATTATACTATTAAGCTATGTAGAGACACTTTAAATTAAATAGATATTATATAAAGGTTATATTTTGTTATGTAAGAATATTTTTTATACTGAATTATTTATTATTTGTGTAAATTTTCAAATTAGAAACTAAGGATAATGAGAGTGACAGGAGAAAGAGTGCAATTAAGCCCATCTAATTTTTAAATTAATCATGTTAATCATTTAGTCTAAGATAATTAGTATTAATAAATAATTTATTAGTATTAATAAATAATTTATTAGTATTAATAAATAATTTATCAGATAATATTTTTAAATTTTAAAAATTATATTAATATTTCAGATGAAAATAATGTCTAATTTAATTTAATAATTAAAGAAAATATTTTTTTATTAGATATACTTTTAATAAAACTAAAGAACTTATTTGTACGTTATTTTAAACTAGAAAATCAATTTAGTTAATTTGAAAATTAAAGTAACTCAATTATACAAAGGCCCAAACTAGATGGATGTAATTGATATTAATCCTATTATAATTCTTATTTAAAGAATATTCAACTAATTAGTTGTTCAGTCTAATATTTTGATTTTTCTTGAGTGTGCAAGTGGACCAACAAGTGAAAACCTCAATGGATTTCTTAGCAAGGATAGAAGGGTCCAAGTAAACTGCCAATTGTCCTGTGGAGGCTCTGTTGAAAAAAGCTAGCTGAATAGAACCAATAAACCAGAACCGAACAGTAGGCAAATAATGCCGACCAGTTAGTGAATAGAGCTTGGAGTGCGAGAATCAGAACCCCCTTCTTGTTCCTACTGCTAGTGTTATCCGAATTATGCTGGAATCAGCTCGGAATGAACTGAACCATCTAGGACATCGAGGCATGACCGTCAGGAACAATGTCTAGCCTGTATAGAAGGTGTTGCATGTTGGTCTTTACATAGCCAAAATCCTCCATGTTCCAGTATTGTAAACTCTGCTAGACAGTAGCGAGTTTCAATTTAAGGGGCGAATCTTTATTTAGATCATCAAAGCTTTTCCACATTTCCTCTATAACCTGTGTATGGCCATCATTGCAAGGCCACATTTGCTCGAAGCGGAAGCTTTTAGCCTAACGCCGGGGTCTTCTCTCTTCCTTGTTCTCAAGTTCAATCAAAATGATGATAGTGGTCAAAGAATGTATAACCACATGCTTCACATGATGCTTACGAAAGAGATCACTCGACTTACTACTAATGACTGTTTGCGCAGCCTTCAAACGACAAATCGTCAAGATCACATTCTTCTAAAGTATCTTCAAAAGCTTGCATCAGTTTGGTCTCCTCAACAATGCCCCCTTGTCTTTTCAAATTACAAAGAAGCTCATTAAAATCACCAGCACATATCCACAGTCCCAAACTGATTTGATCCCAACCTCTTAAGCATATCTCATGCCTGATAGCATTTTAATTCTTCTAGTTCACCATAAAATCCCATATACTTATAACTAGTAGGTAAGCCTTTGGTGTCTAATATAGCTAGGGGTGGTAATTTGTATCCGTACTTGATTAAACCGCCTTGACCCGCCCCTAATGGGACGAGTATGGGTATTCAAATTTTACCCGTGACCCGCAATCCGCCCCTCCCCGTTATGAAATGGAGCGGGTACGGGTATGAATCAACTATACCCGCCCTGCCCCGTTATGCATATATTTTTATCTATTCTTATATAGGCTTATATAAAATCAAATAAAAAAATGCATTGAAAATGAAGAAATGTAAGGCATTACTTTCATAGTGTAATATTCATTATGTGGCTACGATTTTTGTTGTTTTAAATAAAGTAAAATAATTTGATTTTCATTAACATTAGTGAGTAAACGGGGCAAGGTGGGGCGAATACGGGTTTATGAAAACTAGAATAGGGGTGGGGCGGGGCGGGGCAAAAACGAGTATGAGGCGGATATGAGTAATGAATAATATATAGCGGGACGGATATTTATAAATCCGACCCAAACCCGCTCCGTTGTCATTCCTAAATATAGCATTAGTATAATTCCGGGACAAAGATTCACCCACACATCAAAGCAAGCCTGCCTTTTCTTCCCATCGCTTCAAAAAAGCTTAGTTTTGCAGACGATGACCAAGGCCTAAGCCACCTTAGTTGGTTTTTAAGCCCTCAAAACTGCTTGGGGCCTCCCCTTAATTCACAGCAATTTTTGCACAAATATTTTCATTGCTCCCCAACAGCCTTGGTCCGAGCCAGGGGGCCATTGATGGGGAAAAGACCCTACCTGATATAACTTTGGATAAGTGTGCTAATATCGAAAGAAAGGTTGAGTTCAACATGCAAGTATCGAAATACATAGTATAACAAGTAAATTAGCCGTGCTTTTCCTATCAGATTAAGCTTTTAGAAGAGTTTGTAGCGTTAAGAATTCTAACTGATATCAGAGCAAGTCTTAGGTTCAAATACCAGTAATGCCGCTAAGATGAGAATTGTTGAAAAAAATAGTGACTAAATGGCTTGAGTGTGAATTTTACTGGCTTAGTACTAGCACTTTCCTTGACCTAACTACAGATAAATGTGCTATTATCAAAAGGAAAATTAAATTCGACCCATGAGCATTGAGTAATATTATAATAAGTGAATTGATTATATTTTTAATATAAATATAAGCTTTTTAAAAGAGTTGGTAGAATAAAAAATCCTAATATAACTTTACAAAGCAAATCTTGTAAAAGTTTTTTTCAAATCATGATTTTGTTTGGTCTATTGAAGGCCAGTTTGTTTCAAGTGCCTTCACATGCTGTAAGGACTTTTTGCCTTGTTTGGTTGGAGATCATCTTGGTCACGATCATGGCCAAAATAGCCTTCAACTATTTTATTAAATAATTTTTTCATTTTTCATCCTCAATACATAAATTTTAATATAAAAAATTCACTTTATTTATATCTATACAATTTTTAACACATTATACTTAATTTTTTTTTTTATTTTTTAATAAAATGGTTGGAGAGGCCATCTTGGCCATGGCTTAGCCTCCAACCAAACAGGGCCAAGTTTGAATATCATAAATATTTTGAATGAATACATCATAAAAATTCACAGTTTTCCAATATTAAATAGATTTTAAATGAGCTACTAAGGCTAAACAATAAAACAACTGATACATCGCAAACCTAGATGCCATATTTTAAAAAACATGAACTCAATGGTTTGCAAACCTCAAAACCTGTAAGTACTTTTATCTAAATATATTTATCTTTGACTTAGGCTTAAAGATAAGTTTTATATGATAATAGTAAAATTGATACTAGGTTGCGCCTGTCTTCCCTGTGTATCATCTAGATCGAAAGATGAGTCAAAAGGGAGCCAGGGGAAAGAGATATAGAAACCCAGGGGATAGAATGTACCCTTGTTCTGGTTGCAGCTCGAAGCGTGGATCTGCTTTCAGTTGGTCTCATTAAACCAGTGGATTCTGAACTCAATCTATTTCAAAACAGATTTTGCTTTCCCCGGTGAACCAGATGGCCGTGGCGAGGGAATCGGGGACGGAGGGGCTTATTTTTATTAGCGGGACTAGTAGCTAGCTCCAGCCTTGTAGAGAGTTGGCATGAGTGCAAAACTTCTATTCGTCGGTTCGAACCCGACCGGTTCCTAGGGTGGAGCACCTTGGTTCTAGCAGCATAATAAAGTACAAATTGTGGGGTGTATTGACGGAAAAGAGATTGCACATATCGAATGGATCAGGCTCAAACGGGGGAACGCAACCTATTAGATTGTTGATTCCTCACTGCTGCCTCCCATAGGACCTATATTTCCTAAGGCGATCAAATTAAGGGAAGCGAAGAAGGAAAAACTTTGAATTCATTCATGTTTTCATGTTCCAATTGAACTCAAGGAATGTTCCTCGAGTCGTGATGCTGTGATAGTCGTCTTTCGAATCCAAGGATCTCTCCATAACTCTGTATTGTTCCTGTAGTGAAGTTCCTTATGGTACTCAAGAATGAAAAATAAAGGTTTATTCTATTCCTGACTAAAGGTGCCCTGCTTGCAGGTAGACCTAATTGTTAGAATTCCTTTTTTACTGCCCCAGATAGCTGCAATCGATCGTACCTCGGGCCGAGAGGAGAGATCAAGTCAATCTGAAGCTTTCCCAAAACTACCGGGGGCCCCCGTAGGGGATCTGACTTTTGACCTAATGAATAAGAAGAAGAGGGACGAAGTGAACTACCCTTTTTCATAAGATTGCATGCGAATCGAGCAATAAAGACTTGACCACTTCAAGGCCACATTTCAATGAGTGCTCTACCCCTTGGTATGGAACCGGAAGTACTTGGTATTGGTCGTAGTCTCAATGTCTTTCCCTGCCTTGTAGGAGTTGAGGGTATCAAAAGCCAAGAGTTTTCCATAACTCTCTGCAATAATACCAGATTGTACTTCAGCAGTGAGGGAATCAATGAAGATCTGATTTTCATCGTATACCTTTATTGTCAAATTATGGTCATGAGAGCCAGTGTTATCCATTTCAGGTTTCTTTACCCACTATGAGAGAATTCCTACATATGGTCATCATAATGACCAGGAGGAAGCACTCTGATCCACGTCTGGATCACGGGTGTGTTACCACAAAAAAGTGGGACTGCGCTTCAACCCCAGTTGTACACTTCCTTCGTTTTATGAACCCTTGTGGATTCTGAACTTCGTTCGCGAAGGAACCGGACCATAACACATAAACATGGGCCAGCCCTTTTTTATGCCCGAGTCTCCGTTGAATCCATCACTAAATGAAAGGGGGGCCTGCTGAGTACGACCTCGTCAAATATCCGCCTAGATACAATGTGCCAAAGTGATCTTCTTAAGCTGGCAAAAACCTGCTTTGGTTTGGCATTCTAAGGCTCGAATTCAGAGGACGAGTCCGCTGATCAATCAAACAAAGGTCCTATCCAGCCTAATCCCGGTTGCAGTAATAGTGGCATTTTTTCTACTTGCTTTAGTTTCAAGTCCGCCTTGCTTGCCATATCATATTTCTGGGGTTAGGTTTCATCAAATATTACATGATAATGAATGCTAGCCTATAAAGTAAAAATATATATAAATAAAATAAATGTCATGGAGATTATCATGCTAAATAGATGATTGAGTATACACAAAGAACATATTGACAAATGAATACGTCCAAAAGAAAATTAAGTAGTCTAAATCGTGAATAAGATAGATAAGTTTGGACATATAAATTATAGGCTGATAAATACTTCAATAAGAAGAGTTGGATTATTGAATCTTATCTATATAAAAAAAAAGAAAAACAAAAATGACATGACAGAATGATAAGAAATAATTTTACATATTTGGAGCAAAATGAAAATTTATTATTTGATAAAATATAATAGAAACAACTGATCATGTAGCTGACCACACCTAGTGAAATACAAACTTTTAGTTATCTATCCATCATAAAAAACTACCTACGAACCTATTCAATTTGTTAAATTTCAGCAATAATGCATATTCACAAAATATGATACAAGTAACTGTTGAATCTGTTGATATCCTTTAAGTTTGAAAGCTTATTAAAAATGCAAATGGATGTGTTAAATCACAACTAACTATATAATTGGCATTCTACAGCTTCCAGTAGATCCCCAAACGGTGGAGGATGCCTGCCACAAGCCCCCAGAAAAGAATCTGAGCGAAGATAACATAAAGGAGAATACCCACCCGTCTTGAGTGCCAGACTCTGATGAAGATGTGCTTCTGAACCCAAAAGACCTATTGCCACAGTGCAAAGCTCTTGATAATGAGAGCTAAACAAGCTATTTTGAGCACACACAAAAATGTACATCTATTCAATTTTATCAAAGTAGCATAAGTAGTTTCTTGCATATTTCTGAAGTCATTTGATCAATAATTAGGTGCATTAAAGTTTTCACAACATATTTTGACCGATTATATTAATCCAAAAGAATCTGAGGAGAGAAATTGGCTGTTTGTAATCATTGGAAATAGATTGATGATATTGATCAATGACATACATGGGAAAAAGTGTGATCTAAGATAAAGTCTTTAAGATCCATCTAATCAAACCTTCTTTCCAAATAATAATTGATTCAAGTCATCATAAAAACTAAATAAGCTCCATCGATGGATGGATTTTTTGTGCCATATCAACATTAATGATTATGTGAGGAGGGCCAATTCTCAATGTTAAAGAGGGCAGACCAAAAATGATATGGAATAGCATCATAAAAAGTGATATTGAATCACTTGTGTTTAATGATAGTTCTGCTTAAGATAGATCTAGATGGAGGGATTGAAGCTGGCTTTGTAGTAGCAGTTGTTGATGATGAGGAATATCAACACAAACCATTCCATTTTGTAAGATCGAATTTGGACTAAAAATAGATCAGACAAAGCGTTAACATTGATTGGGATGGTCAGGCCCCGATTCTTAGGGTTAGGGTACTCCCTGTGTTGAACCTACTCGGACCAGAATAAAACTCAACGGAGTAAACAAATCCATGCAGCCAACCTCATGTAATAGGGATTAAGGCTGGCTTTATAGTAGTAATTGTTGATGATGAGATATATCAACATGAAAGGTTCCATTTTGTAAGATCAAATTCAAACTAAAAATAGTGCGGAAAATAAATATTCTACACCGCGAAGATTAAGTAAAGTTCACCTTTCTGTCTTTATATGTATATAAGTGTGTATGAACATATATGCACATTAGAAATGATAGTTAGTTAGAACCTAAAGCATACCAGAGTGTTATTAGGGTTCTCATAATACCATCCATTAAGGAATCCTTCAAATATGCCTGCTGCAGCCATGACGAAGACTAGCATGGCATTCATGCCAATCCACTCCAATGGCAGGAAAATTTTATGAACATCTAAAATGTCCACCTGAGATGAAGCACAAAACGATCATATTCAGTAACATGGAAGAGTATTTGAATTTTAATAGTTTATATTGAATAGATAAGATTAATTTGAATAGGTGCAATTATACGGATGCAAGCAAATTGAAACCTAAGTTCAGCGTTCAGACCATTAGGCAACATAGTACGAACAGCTTCTCTGAAAAGGTTGTAAGATATGGCCAAGGAAAGCGATAGCCTTAATCAATTATTCCCATAGTTCAATCACGCAATCACAATTTCAATAGTCATACAATCAATTGAAGGGTATAAAAATGGTGACTTAGTTATAGTTTAGGTCATGTAAACGTATATATAAAAGCAGTCTTCCTGTTGGTTTTTGGTTCTCCTACACTTTCAATTTTGCAACTTGATCTGCCATCAGAGCATCAGTACTTTTCTCTCTACCTCTCTGCCAACAAAGCGTATTCCTACTGATAAAACTGAGCACAAAACTCCGCCATAAATTCTTCCCTTTTAGAAGAAAAGGGATGGACATGTGACAAAGGATCTTGGGATTACGAGCAGATATTCTTGCTCCAAATGTTGAATAAGCATTTTCACTTTAAACTGCACTTGCTTTCAAAGTCGTACTGCTACTGTACTTTAACCCTACCTTTTATTTATCTTCCTAGTTGCAATTCTCGTCTAGTGCTTTCCAAGCGGTTTCCACATGCATGTACGAGGGGAGATCTAAGGCTTCTCAGAAATTCCTTTATGTATGCTCGTATATGTGTTGATTCAAACTAAATGATGCATTAATTCAAATCAAAGGGATTGATTCAAATTAACTAAAATTATGCCTTGGTTCACGGAAAAAAGAACTCTAGAAATTCTTTAAATATATTTGGATCTCAAACATGTTAAAACACACACCATTTTCTCTCCTTGTTTTCTCTTTCCACACAAGCATATCCTATACAAAGGACTCCCAAGAGAAATTTACAAAGTTAATGTTGTATTTTCTAGCCATTTTTTTTACTGGACTTGAATCTACTACAACATTGCAACAATTATTAGGAACAAATATCAAGCTTGAAGAGATAATAAGGCGCCTTCCCTTTTGCTTGTTCCTAGCATCAACAACATCGGGGATAAATTGGATTGGCCATATGCCAATCTGTCCAAAACAGAGTGCGACAAAGGAGTTAAGCAGAAACTAGGATTATCCTTTGGACATGCATACATATGTGATCAATAAAGGCATGAAAACTAACGTGTCACATGTTAGGAAGGAAGCGTACATAGAGATGAGATACCAAATCTTATAGCTTGCCTTAATGAATTCTATAATATAGACATTACATTACATGCTAACAGAACTTACCAATATATAAAATGTAGAGAACACAATCCCAGCTGCACCTGCTGTTAAGCAAACATAGCTAAAGCTATACAACTGTTTGTTAAATGGGATGGCTGCAAAAAGAAATGTAGTGTAAGTGTGTTGGACTTATGTATATTTGAGATATGAGTATAAAGCAAATAACAAATCCCCAATCTCACCGTGAGTAAAATGCAATAGAATTCCAAGAATAAGGAGCCCAAATCCCATCAGCACCCATTGATATAACCTTTCCAGGTGAGTCTGGCAGAGGAAGAGAACACCGCATGACAAAATAGAAGACAGTACTTAGACAAACGCTAGTTTTGAATTTAATATTTCATTCTTAAACTCGCTCTGTTTGGTTGAAGGATAAAAAAGATGATTTGGTTGGATTTTTAGGCTTTTTTCAAAAAATATATATAATGTGAAATAAAGTAAATAAATTATATTAAAAATTGTATTGGATTTAAAATAAAGTTGATTGATTTATTGGAACTTATATTAAATATGAAATAAAGTGATAGTTTAATATTGAAATTTGTGTAGGATGAGATATTAAATAATTTTTTATTTTTTTTAAAATAAAATAACGCTTTTTGCTATGACTATATTAGCCATGACTTTTTTTCCATGAACCAAATAGGGCCAAATTACTTACAATTTAAAGCAAGAACAGACCTTCATATGTAGAAGAACATGACCAAAGTGCACTCCAATTATAGTGCTCATAATCGAATCAATCGAGCTGCATAAATATCAGCCTCAAGGTTTGATAGACAGAAAGAGCAAGCAAATGTATCTCAAAAAGGAAGCAGTCTGAATAACTCATTCCAATCCTCAATTGTACAATCTATTCTCAAGCCTACTAAGAAGAATAAGAGCAAATGGAAGTATATGATCCTAGAATGCAAATGAATCAAATTCTAAAGAATATTACATTACGTGGTATAAGCCTTTGTATACAATATTTTCCGATAAAGCTTACAGAGACAATTATATGCCAAAGATATATAACAAGAATTAAAATACTAAGGCAACAATTAAAGTTACACATTCAAATAACAACAACAACAACAAATAAGCCTTCATCTCACTAGTTGGGGTTGGCTATATAAATTCTTTGTAGTGGAAGTTAAGAGAAATTGTGATAGAATTATGGCTTTAAAAATTATAATCAATGGAATGATTATTAATATTGTAAGTGTGTATGCTCCCCAAGTTGGCTTAGATGCGAGCACAAAGGAAAAATTTTGGAATGATTTAGAAGAGTTAATACAAGAAGTGATCTTAGTTACTTAAACTTAGATAAGAATTTGGTAACTGATAGAGCGCAATGGAAACAAAGGATTCATGTAGCCGACCCCACATAGTGGGATTAAGGCTTGGTTGTTGTTGTTGTTGTTGTATTACACTCTATTAGTTAACAAATTCTTATTACATTCAGATAACAATTAAAAGGAAAAAATCATTAAACAATGCTATTACATAAATTGTTAGAAGATTGGTAAATTGAGAGAGAAAAAATGATGACTCATTAAAACATGGAAGTTAAAATGTTAGAAGGACCATATATTCAGTAAGCATACCTAAGTATCCCTTCGGGTTCAAACGGAGCCAAACACCATGAAGGAGCATCCTTCCTAAAGGGTCCCTCATACGGGGAACTATAAGTGCAATCCTGCACCACTTTGAAATATATTATAACAAGCAGTGGTCCAATGTTTTATTTGTGAAATTATTATTTTTGGGATAAAAGATAACTTTTAATATGCTGTTTTAGTGTTGAGGTTTATGAAAGATTTGAAATAAAATTATTTTTACTTTGGGATGTGTTTAAGATATAAAATAAAGTTAATTATTTGTTTTAAAATTTGTGTAGTATGTGAAAGAAAATTGATTTTAATGTTGGAGTTTGTGTAGGCTTTGAAATGTTATTAGTTTAATATTGAAATTTGTGTATAACGTGGCATTTAAGGTTAATATTAACAAAAGTTAAAATTAACACGACAAAACAAACACCAATTGGCAACTACAGATTGAGAAAGGATTTGATGCTTTTAGCTGTTTAGAAAAGCACCTTAGATCTTTTCCAGGCAGGATGTTGGTACATGTGGTTGGTCCCCAGCACTTGCCGATCAATATATCCTACTGCATTACATGGTGGATTTAATCTCCCGCTTACACCGCATACAACCTAAAGAGTCATAATGACAATTGGTAATTAGAGTTGATTAGAAATTAATCACTTTTGCTGTTGATTTCAGCTGATTTGCTAGTCTTACATCACAAATGAACATGCATTGCAAAATAAAATATTATAAATTATAACATTAACCTAATGTAATAAGGGCACATGTGTGTGCATATAACCTCTCTGACACTCAAAATTATAAGTAAAGACATTAAATCTCATATACACAAATAGCATAAATATGTATAAATGTAAACGGACGGAATCGATTTCAAGTTGACATGTTATAGTTCAAGATAATAAAATTATAGTCAAAAGAAAATTGTTTTCAAGTTGAGTAAACTTCAAACTATTGAGGGAATTTCGGGTTTCCAACATAATTTCTAGTACTTTATGAACAAGGTAACAACTAAATAGTATGTTGACAGTAGAAGATGCTTACCGTGAATTCTTTTCCATAATCCATGCTCAAAATGTTATGAACTGTGAACTTCCAGTCAGGCACGTATGTTGCATAGATGGTGGCTAAGTAGATCACAATAACACATGCGCCAAACATCCTATAATTTTTAAAATGAACAAAAGATTTTTCACAATCAGCAATTAACAAAATGTGTGGAAAGAACTTACAGAAGGATGGGGAACAGATCCTCTTCAAAACTATAATAAAATGATGATGCATTTTGTCATTCATAACATAACATTTATAAGAATCAAGACATTAGGTGAAGTCTAAGTAAAAGAATGAGTTGCATAAAATGTGGCACATCTTAGGTAAATCTCCTCGAGCCCACTAGAATCTTTTGAAAGAGAACTTGATACAACTCAAAAGAAATAAACTAAAAACTATGAGGAGAAAGGTAATACTTGCAAAAGCTAATACAACAACAAGAACAAGCCTTTATCCTATTAGGTGCGGTTGGCTACATGAAGCCTTTGTTTTTACTGCACTCTATCAAATAATAAGTCCCCACTTATATTCAAATATGTAAGATTATTTTTGATAGTTTCTTGCCATATCTTATTTGGTCTTCCCCTTCCTTTTCTAACACGGGCAAAATCCAATAACTCAATTCTTCTTACTAGAGCGGTCATCGGCCTATAGTTTATATATCCAAACCATTTTAGTCGACTCGCCCTGAGCTTATCCTCAACTGAGGCTACCCCAACATTCTTGAGGATATACTCATTTCTCATCTTTTTCTTTCGTGTATACCCACTTATCCACCTTAACATCCTCATCTCTGCGACATTTATTTTACTTGCGTGCTTTTGTTTTGTAGGCCAACATTCTGCATCATATAACATTGCTTATTTTACAAACATTCTATAGAATTTACTTTTAGCTTTAAGTGAATTATTTTTTATCATACAACATACTAAAAGTATTTTTTTCACGTTAGCCATCCTGCTCAAATTATATTGATAACATCCCCATCTATTTTACCATTATTTTGTATAATTGATCTAAGATATTTAAATCACTTACTTTTCTTGATAACTTGATCATCAATTGTCATCTCACCAATATAAGCGCTTCTATATTGACTAAATTTGCACTTCATATATTCGATTTTTAATCTACTCAAATGAAAATTTTTAAATTCTAAGGTATTCCTCCATAACTTGAGTTTTGTCTTAGCCCCTTATTTAGTTTTATCAATAAGGATAATATCATCTGCGAAAAGCATACACTTAGATATTATTTTTTGGATATGTTCAATCAAGGCCTCCATAACTAATGCAAAAAGATATGGGCTTAAAGCTGAGCCTTAATGTAATCAAACTGTAATTAAAAAAAATTTAGTTAAATCATTTTGGAACACAAGTAATAACCCTTTTATACATGCATTTGATAACTTGAATATAAGTAGTATAAACTCACTTCTTTTTTAAAATTTTCAAAGCACTTCCTTTGAAATTTTATCATAAGTTTTTTTTCAAATCGATGAAAATCAATTGCAGATTATCTTTTCTTTCTTTAAACTTTTCCATTAAACCCCTCAATAAATGAATAGCTTTCATAGTGGATTTACCAAACACAAAACAAAATTGGTTCTGCGACACCCTATTATTACAACATAATCTCTACTCAATTACTCTTTCTCAAAGTTTTACAGTATAATTTATTAATACCTCTCTCCTTTATCTCTCATACATTTTCAAATATTTATTAAGATATCATCTGATCCAACTGCATTCTTGCACTTCATCTTCTTTAAAGCCTCTCAAACTTTAGCTGGTAGGGACACAACGCCATCAGACCGTCGATTTATTTCAAACAAGGTATACACTTGACTCCCGAGATCTCACCATGTAGCGTTAATTTAGATGGAGAATTGACATTAGCAGATTTGGCAGTAGGCGTGATTGGTGGCTGATCAGTTAAATTGAAAATTCTTATTTAAATCAATTTATTAATTTGAATGAGAATCTTTCAAATTTTGGGCTGATTTCATTTGCTTCTTTTCCTTTTTAGATATTCACAATTGGAATGTTATAATCCCTTCTTATTTCTACATTTATTTTTGTAATTTGAATTTTGATTATAATAGACTTATATAAAAGTATGGACTAGTGTTGTTTCTTTTTAATCCTAGAATGAAATTTATTTGAGTTTATAAACTGTGTTAAATCCCATCAAAGGGAGGTTAGGGCTATGGGTGAGAATCCCTAAATACCCTAAAAAGATTTAAAGTATATTTCTAACTTTTCCCGCATTATAACTGACAGTTTTAGCTCAGAGAAATCCAGGCTCCTCAGTGCAATTTCCCAGCTCTAATCAATTGCCTGAGCACATCTGCAAACCACGCCATGTCAGTCGTTACACTTGTTGTGCAGTCCACAGCTGCCAACCACCTGCGCTAGCATTGTTCTCGGCGGCGCGTTCGCTACTTAGCGGCAACCGCCACTCCGCAACTGACACCCCTACGCCATCGCCGTAGCATTCGCAAAGTCTCACAGTTAGTGCGTCGACCTTGTCTGCTCAGCCACGCCCTCGTCGTCAGCTAGCGAGCTTGCCGACCGCGGGTGACCTCTTCGCCCGTTTGCCCTCTCCGTCAGCTCACCGATTGTTGGCAGTCTACCCATGCCCGATGGCTTCGATCCTTTTCACCTCTGCCATTACTTCCCCTGTGGGCCATTTTGCCGACAATGTAGGCCGTCGTAAGGTGCTCTGATTCGACATCTATATCCGTCGCTCCTCGCCTGCCTCCATCTACAACTCTGTGCTCGATCGTCGGCCTTCATCAGTTGCCCCTTTGTCATTAAACTTTCTCAGATTCAGATCGCTGATAAAGGTAACCCTCAAGCTTAATATTTATCTTCGAAATTTCTCAAAAGACAGTTGATATTCTAAACTAAGAATCACTTGATTTACATGCTTGTGTGATTTTGAAATTATTGTGTGAATGAAATTACTGTTGGGTAATATTGTATTGTGAGAGCACCCATTACTATGTACCCTGGCTCTGATTTGTTGAGATAAAATTATCTTAAATCAATTGGCAAATTAACTAAATATTATTTAAATTTGTTTCCAAATATTTAAAATTAATTTAATTCACGAAATTATTGTTTCTTAATTATTACATAATCGTCAGCAAATATTCCAGAACAATTTTATAATCATTTGTTAAATTATTTATTGATCTCTAATTAAAACTACATTTCGCATATTATCCCACATCATTAGCCTTACTAATATACCAGATATAACAATAATTTTTACTCTTTTTTGAATATTAAATTCTGTAAAATCAAATGTATGTCACAACTATCATTGAGAACTTTTTGAGAATAATCCATCCATCTATGTTCAATATCTTCTTCCTTGAAAAGAAATTTATGATACTCATCCTTAATGCATTTTACTTGAGTCAAGCATTTAATTTTCTTATCTCTTATCTTAATAAGTCTATATATGTATTTTTCTCTTTCTTTGATATCCAATTTTCTATATAAATGCTCAAATAACATATTTTTTGTAATACAGACCGCTTTCTTAGATTTTTATCGAGCTATTTTCTATTTCTTCTAATTTTCTTTATTCTACATTTACATTAATATTTATAGCATATCTTTTTCTTTTTAATTTTTTTTGTACATTTTATTTCTACCACTACGCATTTTTATTATCAGGAGCCTTTCTTTTAGATTCTTCTTGCATCTTCTTCGCCACCTTGCAGATGTAGTTAGCAATTGTCAATCACATAAGATTAGTTTTCTCCTCAATGTCCCACTGCCTAAATTCTAAAACTCTCCTCTAAAGATATTCTCATTCTCAAGTTTCCACCATCGAGCTTGAGAATATTGTTTCAACTTAATATTTCTTCTCTAGCTCTTCATCTAAAGATCTGAGACCATTAACTAATGTTGAGCAGTTATATATTTACTTGAGATGATCCTACAATCTTTACACTTCAAACGATCTTATTTTCTTAAAAGAAAATAATCAATTTGTGATTTAAAAGACCCGTTCTTGTAAGTGATAACATGCTAATCTCTTTTTTCTTAAATAAAGTATTAGCGATTATAAAATCAAAAGCTTGGAAGAACTCCAAAATAGTTTTACCCTCACTATGAATGCTATTAAATTACTCAGCAACACGTCTAACATGCCCACTTAAATATTCTCCAATACATATTATTTTCTCGTGAGTATCCTTTGAATCAGTTCTTCTAAATCATTCCAAGACTTTTCATTTATACTTGCATCTAAATCTACGTAAGGGGCATAAAAACTTAAAATATTAATAATCATTTCATTGATTATATTTTTTAAAGCTATAATTCTATCTCCAATTCTCTTGACTTTTACTATATGATTCTTCAAACTCTTGTCCAGAATTATACCAACCCTATTTCTAGTTCTATACTTACCAAAGTACTAAAGCTTGAAGCCTAAATTATCAATTTCTTTGGCTTCTTTCCCGCCCATTTTGTTTCTTGTAAACACAAAATATTAATTCTCCTATGTATTATGATATTCATCAACTCCATTAACTCACCTGTTAGGGTGCCTAAATTCAAAGTACCTGGCCTTATTCTAGTGTTTTGAACCTAAGGCCCTGTTTGGCAACTGGCTAAGAAAAGTCGCTTATTTTAGCCATGGCCAAAATCTTAAATTTATTTTAAAGAAAACTTTAAAAATTATTTTATATCTCATCCTACACAAATTCCAACATTAAACAATCACTTTATTTCACATCCAACATAATTTTTAATATAACTAACTCACTTTATTTCATATCATACACATATTTCTAAAACTTTTCACAAAATTTTTTCAAACCATCTTTTTTTCCTCCGACCAAACAGGTGTTAGTATTTTAGACTAACTTCTTTACCTACATCCCTTCATGATGTGAAAACTCCTACTTATTTATCATTACACCCGAGAAGGCGGCGATGCAGCGATCCTTGCACACTTTTCACCTTATTCAGGCAATATAGCACATTATTTCTAGGGAATGCCCAAGCTTTAGCATAATTTTTTAAAAATTCATGTTATGTTTGTTCAATAAGTTTTATGCTAGCTGTCAACTGCCTAATATAACTCTCCGCATTTCTCATTCAGGATTTGAGACCCAGCAACAACGCATTACTTGCAAAAGATAATGATTTCATAAAATTTCTAAAAGCAACACCAGCCAAAAAATTCCAAAAAAAAAAGTAATAAAGAAAACAATAGAAACAACACTTAGAAAGAAGCAACTCCATTGGCACGTAAACTCATGCAGAACAAAGGATCTAAAGCAATCGCCCTCAATGTTGCAAAAAGGAAACCCATAGGTTTGGTGTCAGATTCAGATAGCACCAGTCTTGAGAATTACAAGAAGCCATTTAGAAAGAAGGAAAGGATGAAGACATTACAGTCATGTGAATTTGACCTACGTCTACAACCAATCTATCGTATTCCAAATAAGTGAGCTACAATGAAGGTTCAATTGTAATTAGGCCTGTAAATGGGTCGGATCTTGATCCGATCCGATCCGTGATCCGAACCGATTATCTTATGAAACGGAATAAATTTTTGACCCGCACGATTTTTCCGAAAATCCGACCCGCTCGGTTTAAGTATTGTCGGGTCGGATCCGGGTCGATGCTGATCCGACCCGAAAAAAATCCGATCCGAAATTTATAAGTATGAAATTATTTTACGTACTTATATATTTATTATTTAATTGCAAATGTTAATTGTTGCTTTATTTTATGAAGGTTTTGAAATGTAACTGAGACCTATAATTATTAAAGAGCTTCATGGCCTCATTGTCAGAGTTTCCAATGGAGAAACTTGCACATGAATCTCTCGTAGTGATCCATGTCCCATTGTTTGATTCGTCGAATGAGAAGGAGAGAAGGGCCGTGAAAAGCCAAAGCAAAAAACATAGGAAGCAAAACAGAGGTAAAGGATGAGGTTGAAGAGGTGGCTCTATTCTCCCATGAAGAGAAAACAGTGCTTAAACCTTCAAATATAAATAAAACAAGCATAAAAAAGGAACAAAATTTGAAGGGTGACCAATACCTTTACCTTCATTGTTGGGAAATGAGAAAAAATAGATAGAGACCAACAGTGTGATGAAAATAATGGCAACTGGAGGTTTTATATATGGAAACAACACAAAATCGTGACGGTCTGCTTGATGGGGCACCAGTCGAAGACCTTAGCGTTCCTTGTTTCATGGTGATTTCGATAGAGATGTGGATATCACCACTTAATACAATTTTTATGATGAGCATGAATTGTTAATATTTAATCTAATAATCAATTCAAACTCAATTAACCTAATTAAAATATTGATTTTAAATTGGTAGAGGTTGTGTCTCAATTATATAGTGCTCCACAGAACTACAGGAGTTGATCCCCTGAAACAGACTACAGAATAGAAGTGGCCCCTATGGAATAAACACGTATACTGAGTGCCAACATAAATGACAAAATTTACTATCTCAAGAAGCCTTCAACCAGACTAGGCGAGATGTCACATCTCATATGAGACATCTTGAGCAATGAGTGTGGTTAATATGATCATGAGATAACCTCTGTTGAAATATTAGGATATCGAAATATCAAAGCCTCAACTAGATTTGAGCAGTCTAGACTAATCTTAATAACTTGGTCTCGAGAAGAACTTCTCGGGCAATGAATGTCTCGTCTCAATCTCTTTCAAAATATAACACCGCTTCGGGAACAACCCTAAATATTAAACACCTTGAATGATATCGAATGCACATGGGAATAACTCAAATAGTTAATATACAACACATTACCCCACAAAGAATGTAATGAAAATATCTCACCACTGCCAACAATACATCTTAAATATTGACCATCTGGAAGTTGATTGCTCCTGAACTTGTGCTTTTTTAGTCAAAATTTCCAACAGTGCCACCACCAAATAGGCAAGAGCAATTCTCTGTCATAGCAAAGCTATGAATGAGATTTACCATGGAGTACACTAGATAAATAAGTAATCAAGTAGCATGCCAAACCTGCAGGATGCCACACCATCTTATATGTTTCATATCAACACCATACGTTAATTGATCTGGCGCATGCGAGTATCCACCTGAAAGAATATGCACTAAAAATATCAATGAATAACTTTGTTATGGAAAGAATGCCAATGTAGCAAGCATGTCACTTGAAAGATTGTGATAGATTTACCATGCAAACCACATCAACTTCACAGTCGGTTGAACCATTAGTAAGAAATATAAAATTATTCTTGGACTATATAACCTATAACCTCAAGCTTTTAGAAAGGTTGGTAGCTAGAGATTCAACATGGTTTTAGAGCTAGAAGTTTCTAGTTAAAGCAACAGTGCACCTCATTCTCTAACATAAGATTAAAGAAAGGTTGATGCTGAATCGAATCCACACTATAAAGTAAATTAGCTTAAGCATGAGAGAGTGTGTAAGAAATATAAAATTATTTTTGGACCACAACCGACAGCTTTTAGGTCAGTTGGGAAAAAAAGATCTAATATAGGCAAGTGGCTCGTTGAAACATTAAAGCGTTAGTACAACTTTATATCAAAACCTATATTATGCTTTAGTTAGTACAACTTAATATAGGCAAGATTCTAAAAACTACATATTTCAATGATACTTTAGGAAGTTGGCCAATTTAATATATATTTAATTTTATCATAATCTAGCTAAAGGCCACTGACAAATACTATAAATCTTAAAAAATTTACTTCTTTTTGAATAATTAAACATTTCTTTAGATTAATATATAATTTTGTCTTATCTCAACTTTTCCAGTACTAATCTTAGATGTTTCAAGTGTGTACCCTCATCAACACTAAAAATTGAAATATCATCAAACTACCAAAAATTTATTTATAAAAGGTCAAAAAACCGTGTTCATCAAATGCATGAAAGTGCTTGGTGCACTTGATAAGCCGAATAACATAACTAGCCAGATACTAAATCTAAAATATCATCAAGCCTAGATATGGGAAGCCTATATTTAATTGTGATTTTATTTATAGTCCTATTGTCTATACACATTTGCCAAGATCCAGCCTTTTTAATTGTAAGTAATGCAGAAACTACACATGGTGTAGGAAATCCTTCCTTAGAAGGTCATCTACCTATCTCTTCAATTCAGCATACTTCGTTAGATTCATTCTATAATGCAAAAGGTTTGATAGCTAGGAGCCCAGAATAAAATCAATAGCGTATTGAATTTCTAGCATAGGAGAAAATTTAGCAAAAAATTCATCAGGAGTAATATCACTAAATTCTATTAATAACTTGACAGCTATTATAGGTATTTGTATCTCAGATTGACATGTAATTTCTCCAATCACTCACCTCACCTCACCTCACCTCAGTAGGATTAATTACTAAATTCTTATTAGTAGAAAATGTAATTAATTGTAAGTTTTTTTTCTAAAAAGAAGTAGGTTTAATTTCAAAAATGATTTAGATGAAGAAACTTTTTCTAAGGGTTTAAAATTGCTTAATTTTAAAATTGAGATGTAATTTCTCTAATCACTCACCTCACCTCAGTAGGATTAATTACTAAATTCTTATTAGTAGAAAATGTAATTAATTGTAAGTTTTTTTTCTAAAAAGAAGTAGGTTTAATTTCAAAAATGATTTAGATGAAGAAACATTTTCTAAGGGTTTAAGGGAAAATAATTTCATGGTCATACCATTAAATTTAAGATTGTAAGTATTCTCTATCATAATGTATAGCATTTATATCATAAAGCCAAGGTTTGCCTAACAAAACGTGAGCTATATCCATAAGCAATACGTCGCACCAAATATTTCTCTAATAACTACCCATTTTTAAAGAAGCTAAACACCTAGACGTAACAGGAAGAGATGTGTAGTTCACCCAACAAATGTGAAAGATTCTGGATGAGGTTCTATTTTAAGTTAGCCTTAGTAAGCGCAAGAGTGGATATAACGTTCATCGCGATTCTCCCATCAATTACTAACCTATATATCTTTTCGTTGCATGTTACGAACATATGAAAGATATTTTTCCAACGCCAATCATGTGTTTTAGTCTTAGCTACAAACAAACATCTCATAACACCAATACAATATTCCTCTTTCTTAAAATTTTCCTCGTCAATTAAAATAGTATATCCCTCTACAATCTCTTTGGATTCAAATTTAAGGGAATTATCTTCCTCTAAATAAAAGATTTGAGCTTGACGTTGATTTTGCATATGCCCAAATTTATGATATTTAAAGTAAATTACCTCCTTATGCTTCTTAATTATATTTTTAGAAATATTTTTAGAAGTTTGACAAATAGAAGGGTTGTAAGCTGTCTTAGTAGAAGAAATGTTGGGTTTTATAGTAGATCCCTAAGCACCAGAAATATTATTGTTGAACTTATATTTATTAGTTAAATTTTTCTTATATTCTTTTACTAATTGAGCTCAATGAAAGGCTTCTTCTAGGATCTAAAGGTCCTAAAGCTCAACCTCACGTCTAATATCTGATCAAAGAACAATGATAAATTTATTAGCAAGTTGCCAATCATTATCAGGGAAATCAGATCTAGCCACTAAGTCCTCAAATTTATTTAAATATTCAGTTAAGGTTACTTATTTAAGGCTTAAAAGTTGACCATGCAACTCCTCATACTGACATGAATAATACTTAATAGGTAGTATTTCTCTTATTTCTATTCAAGTCATAATTCTTCGACCCATTCTATTTTCTTTGGCTAAAATATTTGACTAGTATATTTTGGCGTACCCAATTAATTTCATTTTAGCAAAACTGACCTTATGATAATCATCCATTTGATACTACTCAAAAAAGTCTTCAATTTGAGTAAGCCAGTCAAGCAATTTGTTAGGATCATGGGTCACGTCAAAAGTTGGTGCCTCAATTTTAATTTTTTTATGAATTTCATCCTGAACATTATTATTTCTGTAATCAAGTTCTCTTCTACCCACCCTATTTCTCTATTAATAGGTATATCGCTTAAACCTTTGTGTATAGATGAGAGGGTATTTTTATTCCTATCATTTAATTAAAGGGCTAACTATTGTCGCTTAAGTTTTGGGGTAGAGGTGGAGGGTTATTTCTATTCCTATCATGTAAATGAAGGGCTAACTATCGTGATTGGGTACTTATCTGCACTACAAGAGTGCAAGTGCGAGTTACAACCTTATCAAGCTTGTTTATCTTATGGTTGGTATGAGTTACATTTTCAGTGATTTTATTTGTCTGACCTAAGTTCGATTACGAAATCAATATTGGCCGACTTAGATAGCATGATGTGATGAGAAACAAGTAAAATACATTTCAAATTAGTGAATCTCTCCCTTACAAGTTGACATTCAATTTTGGTTTTCTGTTAGAGCTAATTTGGGAAACTGGTTTGGCTTATTTGATGGAGTTCAAACTAATGATATTGTATAAATTTCGACGTTTCACTAAACATATAATAAATTAGTCTTCTTTAAAGAATCTAAGGCAGATAAATGAATAAGTAAAATGCACCAAGGTCCCTAAAGTTAGAGAGAGATTGTAAATTGGTCTCATTAGAGGCCCCCCTGCTATTGGTTTTGCTTAAAATAGGTCCCACACGTGACAGTGCCCTTAAACTCAAAATAAATGATCATTTGACCATTTAGCCCTCTTGTTTTAGCGCCACCCAAGGCATTGCTTCTAACCTAATTATTTCTCCACTTATTCTTTTGAGATCGTGATCCATCTTCTTTGAAGTAGATCTAGGGTTTTCATTTGTTTTGCGTCTTTGGGGAAATCATCTCTGCACTGTAGCTCAGGGAGAAGCATCATAGGTGCAAGGTTTTGCCTGCCCCATCTTTGCTCGTTCTACATCTTTTGAGGAAATCATCTCTGCGTGGCAGCTTGGGGAGAAACATCACAAGATTTATTTCTTTGATCCTTTGGTACGAGGGCCTACATTTTTTTTTATCTAAGGTCTACATATTAGAGAGTTTCCTACCTTTTTCTCCTTCCAAGAACATTTGCACTTTTTTCTGAACCTCTGGTACTTAAGGTTTTTTTCTTCTCAAAGATTTTCTCATTCAAGTTTAAAAGGTTTTCCATTTAATGATGGTGGTTATACACTTTAGTGTTTAAACGTTATCTTTCTGTATGGATTTTCTCATGTGAAATAATTTAAATGCTTGGTTATTATTCTTAGGTTTTATTATTAATGAGTGATGTTGGAATATTTTTGTGAAATAAGGTATATTACAAACACAGATGTGGCAGATATTTACATTTCAATCAAAGTACATTACAAGGGTCAAGTGAGAGAGATTGGTGATGTGGCTGCTGATAAATATGTAATTGTGAATTTTGAAAATGATGTATTACAAATGGCAAAGTATCACTGTACTGTTCAATGTACTACAGTAAGGAATATTATCTTAAGGCATATGAAGACTTAATCCCCTTGGTTAAGGATGCAAAGAAAGTTGATAATGCAATAGATGATCCTGTGATTCCTCATCTTTCATACGTAGAGCAGGTAGATCAAAGAAATGTAAGCAACGGGAAGCAGGTGAAGAACTAGTGTGTAATTGTGAAGCTAAGAGGTCAAACACAGTAACCTGCAATTACTGTAAACAGATTAGGCCATAATAGGAAGCTATGTCAGGGTCTACTACCTATTTCAAGATCAAACTACAATAAGAGCAAGTTCAAAATCAAATTACGTATTGTATAGAAACTACTCAGTAAACTACCATTATTCTTATATTTAACTTTTGTATTAGATTGTGAAAATTGTAGGTAGTAAAATGGGAAAATGATGTAGGATGAAAACGAATAAAGATTATTTTTTAATTTATAATCAGCAAGTTAAAAAGCAAGTAAATTAAGCTCAAAATAATATCTAGAACATAAATATATAATAAATAAGATTTATAAATCCAACAAATTTAAATTATTTTAAAATTAAAATTAAATTGAATAGTCTGATAAATAAAAATTTATCAACTTAGGGTGTCAATTTTAATTCAAAAGATCAAATCCGAGGTTCAGAAATTTCGGACAGATGCCTCGCAATTAAATCTAACAGTAATTGTTATCGGAGTAATAGGAAGTTATCATCGAGGCAGCAGCTCCCAATGCTGCCAAAGACTATGCCAACCCTTGAGAGGGGCCAACCACCGCCTGTGTGAGCCCAGCTGGTGGAAGCACTGTCGTAATAACCTTGGGGGTTGCCGCAACAACAATAGCTGATGGAGTACTAGCAAAGAGTAAGAGTTAAGGATGGCTCTCTGTCGTCACAGACAATGGTAGCAGTGAGACCCTTCACCTGCATGGTGAAGTTCACTAGGGAGGCACACATCTTCTTTATTTACATAATGTGTGATGCAAAGGCCACTTAGAGCGGGCACGAGTGCTAGAGTTGGAGGCCTTATTGGCGACGGGCTTTCCTTTCTGAGAACGCTTGGTAAGCAGCACAGTGGGAAACTCTACAAACCATGCTAACAGTTCTCAATAAAAGCACCAAAGATATTATCGTATGAGAGGAGAGAGCTCGCTAACAGGCGACACGCAGATTGGCCGTAGGCAATAGAGAGGTGATAAACCATTTGTGAAGAGAAATAGAAGAAACATATAAGAAAGTAAAGAATGCCAGGATTTAGTTAGCTCAGAGAAATACTCCTACATCTACAATAGTTGAACGCTAGGCCTTGAGATGGTTCGGATTTCGCCACGTGGATCTTTAGAGCTGACTTTCAATGGAAAGGTGGGCTTTCAGCAAAAAGGTGTGCTTTCAGCAACAAGGCAGGCATAGTAGCTCATGGCACCGGACAGTGTCCGGTGGCGCGGAAGGTGTCCTTACTTCCTACTTTCTACGCGGTCTTTGCCTGGGAAAGGCGGACAAGGTTGATGTGGCACCACTTCTACATGCCACCTACCCGAAATAGATGAGACAAATAGGGTAGACATGCACCACGAAGCAACTGTGTTAAGGCGATAGTTAGTTGTATTGTCCTATGACAGTTGAGTAAACCTTAGAAGTATGACAGAGTGGACAAAGAGCATGGCCCAAGTCTCCATGACTGGCTAGGTTCTCTTGGCATAGGTGCGATGGTGGAATGGACCTTGCCCTCGTTGTTGGTCTGTGCATGGCACCTAACTCATGAAGACTCAAGGCAATATAAATAAATGACGACAATACCCTTTAAGCATAGATCAATAACAGGGAACTTGAATGAACCGAGTTGGCATTTTTTTTTTTTTGATTGAAAGGAGTTGGCATATTAGAATATTGGTGCAGAACTAAACCAAAACATAAAAACTTACATAAAAGATAAGGCCCCAGAATATAGTAAAATATCATCAATTTTTATGTTCCAACCTTGCAAGATAAGGCCCCAGAAGATGAGCTTGATTGTTCTCCACAGCACCCTTCTCACAGCCAGAAGTCGGTTAGGCATCCTCTGATCACCGTAAGGCAATAGAACCAAAGAATGCACGCAAAGTTAATCACTGACTCACTGTGCTGTGAGAGGTCACAAAATTTCGATCGGGAGCCAAACCGAACCTTTAGGGATAGAGGTATAGCCATCCCCACGATAAAGAGGAAGAATGGCATCACGAAATCGGCCAGATTGCAGCCGTTCCAGGGAGCATGCCCAATCGCCGGCCACTCATCGCCGGCCCCGTCCACCAAGATCATCATCTGCACACCAGCCCTAGAAATACGGTCGTAAGATTTCAAAAAATCACTAGACAAGGAGGAAACTGGACTGGGCCAAGTACTACGGCGACGGTGAGGCCGCGGAAAATGTCGAGGGCAGCGACTCGCTTGGTCCTTCTAGGTTTCTCCTCTGCCACCTCATCGCCGGCGAGGGGAATCCGGAGCTTCGCCGGATCTTCCTCAGCAGCCGCCGGCCGTCGGCTACATAACTGCGTCGTGGCCATGCTATCTCCACTAGGAGACGGATTAGAGGAGCGTGGTTTTCGTTCTCAGCGCGGAGCAGCGCGCCAGCTGCCAACGCAATAATTCAGATTCGCGTCTGCAATACATTCGACAGCGAGTTGAGTATTTATAAAATTTGAGAGATTAAATATAAAATAAAATAAAAAGAAAATTTAATATATAATTAAAGAAAAATTAAGTCTATCATCTCAATTTACCTCTAATCATATTGATATCACAGCTTACGTTTTCTGTAAAGGGTTAACTCATCTCTATTTCTAATTTGGTAAAATTAACTCAATGTCAAAAGGATTTTTTGCAAAAATTTCATAACTTAAATAGACTAAGGGGCATTTGATTTAATATTATCTTAATATTATGTTATATTATCTGGAGAAAATAATTGTTTGATTTAATGACATCTATAAATAATTTTTTATTAAATTATAAAATTATTAGTAAAAAAAAGATAAATAGATGTCATGACATTTAGATTACATAATATAACATCAAGATAACAACGAACCAAACGCCCCCTAAATGTTTATTTGAGTCAAAATTTAATGTTCATTAGTTGCTTTGATTCAACCCAAATTTCAAGCAAACTTTAAAAATTTTAAATATTCTAGTGAGCCAGTCACATATTAATATGCGCTCTCAAATTAGAAGGTAGTCTTTCTCTTGCTGGCACTGCTCAAGTCTCTCAAAAAAAAAATATTATTACATGCAATTAGTGATTAATGTACTACGTTTTGCAAGTGCACGCGATGAGCCCTGCTTTTCACAACAACCAAATAGAGTGAATAGCCGAACTATCCAATTACACTAATTCTATGACTTGGACGATCTTACCTGATCGAACTGTCCGACAATATCATACGGGACAATCCAGTCAGGCATCGTTGAAGCCTAACTGGATAGTCTAGCTACACTAGATGGTTCGGCTAAGCCAACATTGTGGCCTGACCGGACTGTCCAGTCCATCCACAACAGTCCTACCATTTTCACAATTTGATTACCGTAAAACATGAAACCACCATTTGCATGCAGTAAATAAATCATTAACATGAATCACTCGCCGCACACAATAATTTTTCCTCACAGAGTGATCCTATGACGATTCTCCTCATGGTCAACTCAGTTATCATCATGATTCATTGTAACAAAAGTCTCATCCACTTCATGAATCCTTTCCAACAATAATTCACAATAAAATTTGCATGTTCATATAAGTATTGTTAATAGCTTCAGTTCATTTTTTGTATAGTTTTTAAGTATCAATACAAATCTGTTCCGAATTCATATTATCGGTTTCGAGTAAACCTTGCCCGAAAAGTGTCAGAAATTGGCTTTCGATTGAAACAAACGTCTCCCTTAGGCGCCCATCATAACAAATCGGACCGAACCAATTTTGCGCCTGATTGGATAAGGAACCATCCAATCTCGAACCTATATACGAGCTTTGCCCGATATGGAGATAGATTTGAATGGAGATCAGTCCCTAGTCATCAGTTCTATTATTTCTAGAACAAAACCAAAGCTAGTTTTTTATTTCTCAAAAAATATAGGCATTATTTAAAAAAAACATTAACTATAATTTCGAATAGAATTCAACAAAAAGAATTAAATTATAAATAAAAACTTTGAATATTTAATTCCCATAATGAACAAGGATTTTGCCTGCTTGCTAAGGGTGTTAATATTGATCAAAAATCAATGGAAAATTGAATCAATTTTAAATCGAATCGAAATCAAATCGATCTAAATGAGCCGACTAATGAGCAAAAAGTTCAGCTTGGTAATAATTTTGAGCCGGAATAAGCTCAAATTAAAATACGTGTTATATATATATATATATATATATATATATATATATATATATAATATAGGGCAAATTACATCAAGATCCCTGAGTTTAACGCTTAATATCACGCAAGTCCACATTTTAAAAATTATAACATCAAGATCTCTGAATTTTAACAAAATATCAAATGGATCCTTTATTATTTTTAAAAATTTTTTAAAATTACCGTTTTACCCCTGTTATTCTCTCTCTCCTCCCGATCCCTACAGTCCAGCTGCCGCACACGTGCGCCGAATCAAGAGGAGAAAGAGAGGCCGCCTCTCTCTCTCTCTCCTCCCGATATGGCGCACGCGCGTGGGCCGCCAGTGTGCTAACACCGCACGCGTGGGCCAGATCGGGAGGAGAGAGAGAGAGGCCGCCTCTCCCTCTCTCCTCTTGATCCGGCGCACGCGCGTGAGCTACGCAACTGCCGGCATGTCACGCGGCCACCGGCATGTTGATCGGTCGCCAACTGTTGCACGGCCAGCAGTAGGTCACGCCAGCGCCGCGCGCTGACAGGGGTAAAACGATAATTTAAAAAAAAATAAATAATAAAAAAAGATTTATTTGATAATTTATTAAAACTCAGGGCCCCGATGTTACAATTTTAAAAACGTGAACCTACACGATATTAAATATTAAACTCAGGGACCTGGGTGTAATTTACCCTAATATTTAGTATAAATTAAGCCGATCTCGAGCTAGATCAAGTCAAGCCTACCCGGCTCGAGATCGACTCGAAAAATAAAATTGAAATTTTATTATTTTGAGCTGCTCGAAAACGATTCAAAAACGACTCGAAGTCGATTGGAATCGACTAGAGCCGGCTTGAAGTCGAACCCAATCGACTTCGAGTCGATCGAAATGTGATCGATCTAATTTCGAGCCTGTATTAGCTCGGCTTAAAATCGGATCAATAACAGCCCTACTGCGTGCACAACAAAGCAGTTAGGGGTAACAATGAACCGAATTAAAGTAGAGCCAATTTAGTTCAAACTCAACTCTCAGATTGTGGTCAAACTTTCGGTAGAGAACTCTACAATCTTTGATTTCATGAGTTCTAATAACATATGAAAGGGTACGTAAAAAGCAAACATTATCACGTTGTAAACCCATGGCTTCTCTCACTTTTCACATATTTCTTTCAAATAGAACAAAAAGTCCTTTTTGAAGGGTGATAAATATAATTTTCTCCAATGAGCCAAATCCATAAACCATGTCATAAATATAAGAATCAATTTTAATTATCTTCGTGAAAGTACTAATACAAAAAAAACTCAATATATCCTGTTGATTCCATGATCTACCAACCATCAGACAGAAACAGCTGATGAGAAAAACCAGCAACAAAATCTAATAATAGGCGAGAATGAAGGAAAAGGACAGAGGGAAATTGCGGAGGGAAAGTTTAACATGAAACCCGAGTAGTCGCGAGAAATCCACAACGCAAAACTCGATGATTCCACTAAAGAAAAAGTAAGTACAAAGCTATAAAGTATAAAGAGACGAGGACTTCTCTGTAAGCCTTCATCAGCCGGAAGTTGGTGTCAAACAGCTACCTCAGAAGGTTAAAATTGGCAAACCTGAGTAGCCAGGAGAAAACTATGATGCCAAACTCAGCAATTTAAAATTCACTAAGGAAAACATAAGTATATAAGAGGTATAAATCAATTACAGCTAGGGGTGTGCATTCGGTTTAAGTGGTTGGTTTGGTGACCAAACCAAAAAAAAAGATTGGATTCGGTTTTAAATTTAATGAAACCAAACCAACCAAATTATATTATAAACCAAACCAAACCAACCAAATAAATATCGGTTCGATTTGGTTTGGTTTGGTTAAAACCATATTTTTGGTCTGCAACTCTTTGACCTGCAGCGCAAGCCGCGCAAATCGTGCAACCCTAAATAATCTGAAACTTCTCGGTCGGTCGAATCAGCATTCTTTCTCGCGAACCCGTCTATGAGCTAACTGAAATCGACAAATTGCCAACTGAACTGACCTAATATAAATAAGTGGGTTATTCGATTAATTAGGTCGGTTTGGTTTCCAAACATGTGAAACCGAATCCAAACCATTTAACCGAAATATTCAAAATATCAAACCATCACCAAACCGCTAGATTCTAAACCAAACCAAACCATTAAATTTAAACGGTTCGGTTCGGTTTTTCGGTTTAAACCATAGTTTGCACACCCCTAATTACAGCTCCACTCAAGTAGGTGGGGATAAAATTTATCATTGTTACATCAGAATCTGGTGATTGATCTAGAGCAAAACAGCAGGAGCCAAATAGGGCATACCTTGTTCGATCCGCATAACCTGAACAAACCGAGTCATCCCCATCAGCAAATTGATGTGATCTCTGACACATTGTAATGCACTGCACGAGTTACAGTAAAGCGCCGGCTCAATCCTTCCTCATTTGGGGATGATATCTTTTTACAATATACAAAATACCTGTTAGTCGACCATAGGATGAACAAACAAAAAGAATTTTCCTAAACAAAACGTTCGATTCACATTACAATGTCAGGTGATGCTTCTCCTAAACGAGGTGCACAATTTCTAAAAAGGAATCCAGTAGTTGATAACATTACAAGGTATGAACCGTGAAGGGGATGTGGGAATAAATGAGGAAGGAAGCAGCTGAGATGTAAACCAGAATTTGATCCACACCGTTGGCTTGTGACATCACTTTCCAATTCCAAATTCCCTTGAGATGTCTCTGTTTAGGCTGAACTGCAAAGTATTCTGCCATGGGAATAGTGTACGAGTTACAGGAAGCTTTCTCCGGAGATCCTGCAGATGGCATGAGCCATGAGTTGGTCATCATCACATTTATCATTGTTATTGTCAATAATCTTATGTAAATTTTTTGGAGACGGCTTCATGAATTATTTTTACCAAGCATTTCTTTTTATATTGTCTGAAGAATTAATGCTACCTTACACCTCCTATTAGCTCAGTTATTTTTAGCTGAACCCAATCTTCCTATTTCTTTCAAAGCACTTTTATCCCGTTACTTTCCATCAAAAAAATTATCTTGTTACTTAAAAAAATGCATTTTGAGGAAGACAAAAACTAAGAAAGATACGACAAAAAACTATAACAAATAATCTTACAACTTTGCACACAGAGCAAAATAAAGATCTCTTAGTTGATAGAGCACAATGAAAACAAAGGATTCATGTAGTCGACCCCACCTAATGGGATAAAGGCTTAGTTCTTTTTTTTTATTCTAGGACAAAGGCTTGGTTGTTCGTTGTACTTGAAAAATGCATTTTCTATGTTAGTTTTCTAAGAAGCATTTTCTATGTTAGTTTTCTAAGAGGAAAAATTACATATGGGTCCCTCAAGTTGAAGTTTCAATCTGAATAAGCTTCAACATTTGAAAAAATTGAAAATGGATCTCCAAAATCAACAATCGATTAGAACTGTGTCCTTTTTCCACCTTCCCAAATAACCTTTCAAACTTGGCGGCTGAAGAAGCTAACAAAAACATGTGAAAAAGGACTGATGGAGATTATATGTGAACAAAGGAATATTATGAACACTTGGAAGAACATGCCCAACATGTTTTTAAAAGAACAGCAAATCTAGTGGATATTTATGATCTCTGTTAAGGACACAATCGAAAAGCACAAATTGACCTGTGAAACCATCTGCCAATTCGCATAATGTGTCCGAATCCTTTTCCAGTTGCTTCAAATGTTGAGACCAATTTGTAATGGTACCCCAAACTCAAGGACCCAGATGAAGCTTACCTTTCAAAAATCTTATATTGAAATGTCATTATCTATATCATTTTCAATGTTACTATCTAGCCACCTCAATTGTCATTTTTACAACAATCGATGTTCTTACTACTGATATTCTAGTTGTTAAAACGTTAGATCTATGATTTCATGGTTTTGTGGTAGAGAAAAGCACAATTATGCTTCAGGATAAGGAACATTGTTTTGTACATTGATAAGCATAAAGAACCATTGCCAGATAAGGATCAGTAGTACCTTAAAGGTGGTGTCAGGTAAATGTAAATATGCTTCCTGCAAGTAATTAAAAAGGTTAAATGATACCAATTTTTCTCTACATTGCAATTAACTCTGCATTAAAATGTATGCCCAAAAAGAAGATAAAGAACCTCAAGAGATGCCATATACTCGGCCTCATGATGGCATATTATGCTTGTTAATGCTATAGCACAATCATCTGGCGACTGGAAAAGGCAATGCTGGATGTTAGCAACATAACCAAAGTCTTCATAATCTCAATACAAGACAAATAAGCAATAAGAAGATTTAAGCATCTAACGTTAAGGGTGTGTTTGTTTGTAAGGTTAAATTTAAAAAGGTAAAATTAAATTTGGATAGAGATATTTTTCTATTGAAAGTTGTGAATGATGTGAAATAAAGTTAATTATTATATTGGGATATGTGAGGGATGTCATATATAAAGTTAGTTATTATGTTGGAATATGTAAGGGATGTGATATAAGTTAGTTATTATTTTAATAATATGTGTAGGATGTGAAATAAATTTAATTTTTAATATTAAATTTTATGTGTGATGTGATATGCCTGATTAAAATTAAACTAAGTTAATTTTAAACTCCTAGACAAACGGGGCCTAAAAGTTAATTATTAGCAAGCCAAACACTCCCTAACCATAAGAACTTCAAATATTAACCACAGACTATTGTCGGAGTGTGAAGCCTAATTTACTGTTTATGATCCAGGCCTCAATCCTATGGATCTAACTCTATGTTGGCTGGGGTTTGCAGGGTAGCATGAGTCCATGACTGTCATGGGTGGTTGGTGTGAGGGAGCCCTGAGCCAAAGTTTTTTTTTTTTGATGAGATAGAAACACTTTTTAGTATTTGAAATGTTTGTGTTTGTATTTCGAAATACTAGGAATTAATTAGAGATAATTATGGAAATCTAACAAGTAAAACTGTTTGCCACCACTCCATTATATATAAAGGGGCAAACTATCATTTCTAACTCAATACATTAAATAAACAGTCTCAGTGCGGCTGTTTTCATAAGCGATATTTTGATGAACCACAGAATGACTTAAATCTGTGTTTCCTCTTTTTCTTATTTCATTGGTCTCTATTATTTGATTGTAACAACCACTTCCATCAACATCTGTCTAGAACTGACTGATAGAACATTCGTGGAATCCAAAAGTAAGTGAATGAGGATAGTAACTACAGTGGTTGTCCAGCAATATTTGAAATATTTAGGTTGCAGTACATGTGAATTCCAAAATTATGTTAACTAAAGTTATAATGAATGTACATATTCTAACAGCTGCAGACGGATGTTAGCACAAGTGATTAGTATTGTTGGAGTAAAATTTTGGGTTCATCTTAAATTAAGATAACCCGAAACTAAAAAAGCAAAATCTGCCTTTATAAAGCCCCTCAATATGTTACTGAGATCACAATATGACAAAATAAAAGAGAAATTCCTGACAACCTGCTTCAAACTAGAGCACATATATTGAATACATTGAATAGATCCAGGTTGTCATATAAAAAAGAGAAACTAGAAGATCCCAAGGCCTTAGTGAAGATGTCTGCAAGCTGATTGTCTATACCAATATAAAGAGTGATTATCTTCTTTGAAAGAACAATGTTTATGCAAAAATGGCAATCTATTTTAATATGTTTTATTCTCTCATGAAAAACAGGATCATTAGAAATATAGAAGCAGCTCTATAAGCATAATGCAACACCATGGGATGCAAAACTTAGCAACCAAGATCTTCTAATAGAGTTGTCATCCACAACATTTCACAAGCCGAATAGAACCACAACTATATATTTAGATTTTGCACTAAATTAGGGCTGGCAATTTTATACGAAAATCGCTCAAAACTCGCTCGATAAAAAGCTCAACTCGAAATCGATTCGAGTTATTTTGAGTCGAGTTTCGAGCTATTTAGTGTACTCGAAATTATTTTGAGTCGATTTCGAGTTTGGCTTGACTCGTTCGAAAAAAATCTAGTTGACTCGAAATAAAACTATTTATTAAATTTTTTTATTATATTATAAAAGAGTGGCACATTGAAAATTGAAAATGGAAATATTTTTTTTTAGTTTTAGTGTAACCATTTTAAATGTTTTTTTTTATTATGTAATTTAAATTTATCCAAAAACTGAAATCGATTCGAAATCGACTCGAACTCGAGTTAAATCGAGTCGAGCTGACTCGACTCGAAATGATTCGAGTTCGAGTTGATTTCGAGTCTCGTTGAAATTAAAATTTTCGAGTTTGAGTATACTGAAACTCGCTCGAACTCGACTCGATGCCACCCCTACACTAAATCATGCCACAATATTTTGGTTCATTCTTTACCATATAACAAAATTTTCTCCCACAAAGACATAATATACAAATGTGGACTTCCTATTATCAATTGACCCGATGTAGTCAATATCAGAGTAAGTCTCAACTTTTACATTTCCATTCTCCTTTACTATAGTCCCTTTTCAAGATTTTTCTTGATGAATATGAGGATTTCGTATATAGCCTCCAAATGTAATCACTTAAGACTTAGCATAAATTGACTAACAATGCCAACAACAAAAAAATATCACTGGACAAGTAACATTAAAAAATATCGACTAACTAACAATATGCAAAACGAGGCATCCTCCAGAAGTTCTCCATCATTAGGAAGTGAACGAACTTTGATGAAAGTATCAACCAGTTTGTATCCAAGGAGTCTAATTTTCTCTATAAAGTGGCATATTCCTTTGTGACAAAGTAATAACTTTATTGTTGTAGGCAATTTCAATTGCTAAAAATACATTTGCCTACCGAGACTTTTGGTAACAAAATATTTTTCAAGTTGTTTGACTTTTGTCTCTTCAATTGAGCAATATATCAGTAGAAATAACGAGTATAATCAAACTAAAAGGAGTATATTCACAAAAGATATAATGAACTATATTGCAGTTATGAAGATGAACCTCACTAGTGGTCACTTTACAAAACTTATCAAAACATACTTTAGGATCTAATTTTAAGCCATGAATAACCTTTTTGAGTATGTTTAACTTCAGGAATTCCTTTTTTTCACTTACAATCAAGAATATATCATCAAAATAAACATTAAATATAACTGAACTAGGAGTATGTTACAAAGATAGAAGAATATGCAATTTCACTACAAAGACCGACCTCACTAGCCACTCAACAAAACTTATCAAACTATACCTAAAACTCTTTTTTAAGCTATAGATAGCCTTCATGAGTCTGTCTAATTAGTCTATCTCTGAGGAATATACTCCAAAGGTTGCTCCATGTACACATCCTCATAAGGATCACTATAAAGAAAAGCATTGCTGATATCCATTTAAAATAGATCCTAGTTCTAATTTATATCAACAAAAAACAGAAATCTAACAGAGTTCAATCGAGCTTATAGGAGAGAAAATCTCAAAATAAAAAACCCCATAGATGTGAGTAAATCTCTTCACCGCAATGCATACTTTATAGCAATCTACTGTCCCATCAAGCTTAAATTTTATAGTAAATACCAATTATCAAGCTACTAGGACAATACTTGATGAACGATTCACTAACTCCCAAGTCCCACATCTAAGAAGAAATGATAACTTTGCATCTATGACCTATTTCCATTAAGAGATCTGTAGTGTTTCATGACATGATTTAGGCATGGTCATAGTAGACAAAGTCAATGAAAGACTAGAAGGATGGAAATAGTAATAACTAAGTGAGAACATAAAAGATTAGTAGTATTGTGTTTACTTTGTATTGTGTTTACTTTGTGTAAGACAATAGAAAGGTCCAATAAAGAGATATTTGTGATTAAAAGTAATAGGAAAGGCAATAGGTAAATCGAAAGTGGGATCAGTGACTATCGGTTCATCAGGACTTATCGATGGTAATGGAGATGGACCAATAGTTACTCGAAAGCAACAACAATAAACCTGAATGGGTCGATCCATAAGTATAAGTGCTACCAAAGATAAAGGAACAAGTGGTAGAGTAGGAGAAATGGGAATCTTTGAAAAGTTGATTCAAAGAAAGTAACATTAGCAATGACAGAATTTTCAATGTGCTAGGTCATACCATTAATTCCCTTTATGAGTACGAGAGTAACCCAAAAAGATGCATTAAGAGCTTATCAACCTTAAAAAGATTAACAAAACAAGCCTGACGATATAAGGGATAACTTAGAATAATGATTTGTCAAGATATAGAATGGAGAAAAGGAGATTTGTAAGAGGATTGTCAATTAATAAAAAACAGATGGCATTGAGAATAACATCCCCCTAGTAAGGACTGGGAGTATTGATATGAAACATTATAGTGCAAGCAACATCTAATAAATGGTGATGTTTGAGACGAATAAGCATAGAAATTTTGAAGAACAATCCCTTTATAAGAAAAAGGAAAAGAGTTTAAACTTAAACTTGGTATACTCGGCAATATTATCAGTGCAAACAATTACAATAGAGGTTGAAAGATGCACTTCTATTTTCTCATAAAAGGCATTAACAAAGATAATACTTTAGAACGAATATTTAATAAATATAACCATGTAACACACAAATTAGTCGAACCCAAAACAAGTAGACACAAGTTGGAACATCAAATGTCTGAATAACTTAGATAAAGAGCTTTACTAGTACAGTGAACACAGGAGCAAAAAATAAATGATAATACCTACCAAACTCACAAGCATCACATTCAAACTTACAAACAAAACTAGACAAAGGAAAAACCTTTCAACCAACTAAAAGGGGGTAGCCAAGACAACAATGTTGCTATTATGAGGAGACAAAAAATAATCAAGCTAAAGTTAGGGTGGAAGTATCACAATTACTTGAATAATAAATTCCACTGGCTGCAACACATAGCCATTTATCTTCCCGGTCCAGAGATATTGGAAAATACAATAAGAAGAATAAAAAATAATTTGTACATTAGTGAGTATTAACCTGGTAAGTGGAAAATTAGTTAACTAAAAAATGGGGTATATAAAAAACAAGTCTAGAGTGGCAGTAGTATAAAGACTAAAGCTATGTTTGGCATTAATTTAGCTTTTCAAAAAATATTTTATTTTATAGCCATATAAAAAACTATTATTTTAAAAGCTATTTTTTCGTTTGGAAAACTGCTATAAGAAGCAGTTGTTAAAAGCAATATTATTCGATTAAAAAAGTCGTGTCGTACAACCAAAACATATTTTTAACAAAATTGGATATATATATATATATATATATAAGATAATTTTAATTCTACTAATATTTGATAACAATAATGATTATATATTAATAATATGTTTTATTTATGAATATTATTTTATTTATAGTTCAAATAATTATATGTACACTTTTAAAATATTTATATTAATTTTAAATATTACTATTATATGTATATTTTATTTATAGAAAAAATAAATCTATTTATATTGTTTTAAAATATATATACAACTATTATAAAAAAATAAATGTTGAATAATTAGTAAATATATTTAATACGTTCTATATTTGATTATATTAATTTTGTTTAAGTTAATATTAAAGATTATTACCTAATATTATATAAAGTAGTTGATGATAATTTTATCTTTAAATTTGTAAAAACTAAAATAACATTTTAAAAAACTTTTTTTTAAAATTTTAATTATTGCTGCTTTGTAGCTTTTCAAAAGGAAAAACTTTCTAAAAAGTTGTTTTACTATATGCACTTTTTAGTTCTTAGCTATATAAAAAGTATCTTTTCCCATCAAAAGGTTTTCCTAAATGCACCCTAAGGGACCCTTTGCCCCTAATTGAATAAAAAGTAGTCGGTAGCAACAGTAATGGAAGGTTAAAAAGAAGTGTCAAGAGAAAAAATATATTACCAACATATCTGAGAAAGCATCAGAGTCCAAATATTGATGGGGGCATCATAATAGCTGGTATTTGATTGTTTCCAAATTTGCTTGATCTTGATCTCAAATTCAAATTTGAGTTGATCTGGAATTATTCAAGACTAATTTAGCTAATTGATATTCACTAAAGATTTAGAGTCGAATTGGAAAACATGATATTCACGATAAATTTTGATTGCTATACTCTTTATTTAGCATGGTTGTATTTGAAATGTATTTTCTACATTTTATTTTATTTCCTAGTTATCATGCATAAAGATCATTAATATAGATGCCATCTCCTATTGTAATAGCTAGCCTATTTTGATGAAAAAAATTATATTTGAGTTTTCTCAAAGCTAGATTTGAGTTAACAAGTCTATATTCCGATGAAGAAAATTGCATAGTTAATCATAGGTAAAAATCTTTAAAGAGCCTAGTTATTCTCATTTATTTAAAGCGAAA
The DNA here is from genome assembly GCA_002786265.1 of Apostasia shenzhenica. Classification (NCBI taxonomy): domain Eukaryota; kingdom Viridiplantae; phylum Streptophyta; class Magnoliopsida; order Asparagales; family Orchidaceae; genus Apostasia; species Apostasia shenzhenica. The sequence continues at coordinate 1,505,126 of KZ451953.1, forward strand.
AAAATTCCATCCCAACTTCTAAGCTCTCCAAGCTCAACCCATCTCCGCATGGTTGCCCGACTTCGACGAACACTAGCCTCCAGCACCTCGCACGCACGTCCGCCTCTAACGCGTGCTTGCTTTCGAAGTGTGCCCGCGATAGCAACCCGTCTCGCTCGAGAGACGCTCACGCCAATGGCGCCCGCACACAACCACGAGCACTCGCTCCTGGCGCCCGCTCCGGCCGTTCACATCACCTCATAACCTATCCACCTTCATCACTCCACACCCCGATCAACTAGCGTCATTGCTCCGATTGCAATTGTACAAGGCCGATCCTTCACACATTGCTCTCGAACGCTAAACTGTACACTGCAGCCCAAATTTGCAAAAGTTGTTGGTTCCTCCATTGTAATTATTATATCATCATATATTTAAGTTAGTTGACAACTAATGATCTATTCAATTTGATGTGTGTAGACTTCATGTTTTATTGCTAACTTAATGCTCTACACAATAATTAAATTAAAAGAAATTTAGTGAGTAAAATTAAACTTGAAGTGAAGTATTAAAGCAATTAAGATTGATGAACAAGCATTATAAATCAAAAGAAGCTTAATTGTAGATTTTTTTATTATTTATTATTAATATTTTAGTAAAATTATTATAAGATAATCCTTAGAGTACTAGGAGAGTTGTAGATCATGTTTTGAACACTTGGACATCACTATACATTGATTAGAACGTGTTTGAATCGAATTGGATTGAATAAAATAACAAATATTTCAGTTTGCAAGTCTGTTGTCTTCGATAGATCGACCAATAGATCAAGCTTTTTGCTTGATCAATCAAAGGCCTTTGATTTGATCAATCAGTTAATCGATCAAAGTCGCAATCCTTTTATAAATCAAGCAATAAACCCAAATAATTGTTTTGATCGATCAAACAGTTGATCAATCAAAGCTGTCTAAAATATGACCGTTAAGTTTTTAATGGCTAATTGTTTGATCGATCAAAGACAATCTGGCAGCACTTTTTTTCTAGCCATTGAAAGGATGATCTATATAAATGGTCGAGATCTTTTGAGACTTCTTCTCGATGACTATTGAAAATTGTTTACCCTCATTTGATGAAAGGAAGCTGAAATAATGAAAAAGTGATCAAAGCAATTAATTAAAAATTAAAACCTAATTAAGGCTCTTAAGTGCTCATAGTTGATCCAACTTCCTTCAAGTACTTCAAGGTTTTAATCTTAAGGAGAGATATTTTCATTTGTACTTAATTATACAAACTTATATTTTGAGTTTGATTTTCTTGATTCTTCACTTAATTGTAAAGAAGGTCAACTGTGTGATAAGGGAGGTGCTCATTGCCTTCATTAGTGAGTGTGAGGAGGGCCTGTATAGTGAAATAGAGGAGGATTAGATTGTATGAGTTTCATCGCCATTGACCAAAGGAGTATTTTATTATAGTTAGATAATTAGATTGAGTTAAGATGAATGTAGGCTTAGGTTTGACCCAAACCACGTTATATTTTAGCTTCATTTACTTATATTGTATTCATATATTGCTTTTATCTCCTTATTCATTGTGCATGTGAATTTAAATATATTACTTCGGCTTGCTTATTGCTAACTTGTTCTCGAGATAATTGTGTTTAATTAAAGTAAATTATATTTTAATTTAGGATCTATTCACCTCTTCTCTACACTCATTCCTAGATCGCACAAAAGTTACACCTGGGTGCCCGCAATCTTCCAACTCAAGATCAAAACAAATCTTATTATCATATTATTATATTTTAAAAACATTTTAAGCTTAATTAAAAAATTTTACTAATTAATTTTATTGATTATAAATTTAAAATATCATTCGCATTCTCATTCCGCATCAAATATCGAAGTCATACCACATGAAAAGGGCAGTGAGAGACCCAAATGGGGTGATAGCATAAAGCGCAGAGACTGATGTTTGATACAACTGCATGATATGATAACACTTCTCCTTGGATAACGTAACTAAAAAAAGTTGAAGAACCATACTTTGGCTACTTAGAGGACCGGCCTTAACTTTCCCATGATTCCCTTAAAAACAACATAAATAGACATCTATAGTCTGTGTTTGGAAGGTGTTGTGCAATAACTGAACTATGAACATAGAAAGGAGCAAAGGTGTAGCATTGAATGACCAAATGCAGACCTGTGATTTGACGGACACATGGAGAATTATCCGGCATGTTCAGAGCCAACGACTCAAGGAGGGTCATCAACATGTTGAAGTTGGTAAGTGATGCAGGCTGGGCTTATGGAATTGAGAAGGATTGTCGTCATCAATGAGGGGGTGCATATTTTGAAGATGTGTAGGGATGGCGCCAATTAAATCCATGAGAGACACTCGATCGAGCATCGCCTGCATAACTGCAGGCACAATAGTGGAGGAAGGCACTATAGCGAGGAATAGGTAGAGCCCTAGTCTCCACTGTCCCTAGTTCCATAGTGAGAGGCAAATGAATACAAATGGAGAGGCGTCAAGGCTTTTGGAATAGTTCACCAATTGCACCAGCAATAAAGAGAGAGAGAGAGAGAGAGAGAGAGAGAGAGAAGCACAAGTGGTGCATGAGTAGGTTAGGGAGTACTGTGCTTTAGCACTAAGTTGGAGTAAAATTTTGAGTGTGTCTAAAATTAAGAAAAAAACCTATTTATAAATAGAAGGTGATTACAATGATAAAACCAAAAAATTAAATCTTTAATAAGGAAATAAATAAAAGAGAAATTCCTTAACACGTGCTATATTTTGAAGTTTATGCATGGAATAAAATGAATGTTAAAGTGTTAGATATGTAAATCATCGACTTTTTAATTAAAGAAATGTAAATTTTCAAGACATAAAAGCCGTCTGAGCATCAATGTTTTCATTTAAGGACTTGCATGGAAATCTAAACAGATTTCTGCCTAGACATTATTGAGATTTTTAGTGTAGAGCTGACCTGTAAAATAGTGGAATCCCTGCACTCATTTTTAGCATCCAGCTGCACATTCCCTTCTTCAAAATAGTGTGCAACAACCTGGCATACACATTTCTCTTCAAATTACTTAACCACTAAGGGTGTGTTTGTTTGTAAGGCTAAATTTAAGAAGATTAAAATTAAATTTGGATAGAGATATTTTTTATTGAAAGTTGTGAATGATGTGAAATAAAGTTAATTATTATGTTGGGATATGTGAGGGATGTGATATAAAGTTAGTTATTATGTTGGAATATATGAGGGATGTGATATAAGTTAGTTATTATTTTAGTAATATGTGTAGAATGTGAAATAAATTTAATTTTTAATATTAAATTTTATGTGCCATAAATCGAGGGCAGAAGAGTTACCAAGGACCCGATCTAATCTTTCCCAAATCCTTTTACCATAATCTTTATTGTTGCACCAAGTGAAAGCAGGACCAGTGAAGCCTAGATCATGAAGGTCCCCAGAGAGCATGAAGTCTAAGAAATCTTCACTTTCCATGTTAGTAGAGAAGGGCTTCCCCCCTTTCTTTTCTGATTGATCGATGAGGACGTTAAAATCACCACCAATAAGAAAAGGGCTAGGACTAGGGAGAAGGGGAGAGACAGTATTCCACAGCTCTCTTCTGCGGTAAGGGTCGGTGTCAGCATAGACACCACCGACATTGAACTTGGAATTGGAGGATAAGATAATCTCAGCAAGGATAATTTGGTTATGCTTGAGAATAGGCTGCACAGCGAGCTTAGAGTCATCCCAGGCCATGATGATGCCACCAGCTCGATCGATGGAGGGAATGGCTTCAAAGCTCCAGCTTTTACCAATCAAGGAATCAATGGAGTTCCTATCGACAAGATCCATTTTAGTTTCCATTAAGAAGAGAAGGGAGGGATTGTGGTCGCGAAGGAGGTCAGACAGGTAATTGCGAGCACTTGTCTTGACTGCTCCTCTACAATTCCAGTAGAGAATTTTATCCACCAGTGTGAGAGCAGGCCTGCTCCTGGCCTGGAAAGGGTGAAGAAGTATCCCACAAAGGGGGGTCAGAAGGTTGATGGACGCGCTTGCGCTTCTTTTCATCATGCTCGATCATTTGGTCCTCGGTGGGCAAAGGGAGACGGTTTTTGCCTTTGCTAGCTTTGGCTTTTCCTTTCAAGGGTCTCTTGACTTCCATCATAGTAGTCCCGGTAGAGAAGACGCCAGTACTGGATTCAATCTCCCTTTTGGATTTGGGGATCTTGCCATTATAGGAGGAAGCTTTGAAGTTAATAGGCTTCCTAAAGAGGTCAGACTTGAGGGGGGATGGGGAATGGTGGCTAAACGGGTTGGGAGGCGGTTGGTGGGGGGAGGAGGACTTCTCAAAGATTTGGAGTGTAGAGGGTCGACTAGGCGGCTTGGAAACCAATTGCGGACGGGAGCTACCAATGGCATGGCTTGGGGGGGTGACTATGGAATAAAGGCTAGGGTGGGGGGTTGGAGGTTTAGATTTTCTCGTTCTCTTGGGTACGAGGGTCCAAGGCCCCAGCTGATCATCAATGGGGGTTGGCTTAGGTCCCAAAATAGATGTCATATTAGGTAAGGGTTCTCCAGAGGGGGCAAGTGGTTGCGATTGGGGGGTAGGAAAGCAAGGTAGAGGAGGACTTGTAGGTGGCTGGTGCACAGAGCATAGAGGGGGTGGAGGTTTGGTGGGGCAATTAGAAGTAGGGTGGCCCAGCAAGCCGCAGCTAAAGCACAAGTCAGAGAGGCCCTCATATTCAAATCTTTGGAAGAATCTACCATCTGATCCATGAATCCAAGTGCCAGCACTTAAGGGTTTTTGAAGATCCATTTTGACACAGATTCGAGCAAATAGCCCTCTCTCTCTAGTTGCAGTGAATTCATCCATCATAATAGGAAACCCAGCATGCAATGCGATCATCGCTAATGTTTTGGGCCCCCAGTACTCAATGGGAAGGCCAGGAAGCCTGATCCAAACCGGAATGGGAGGAATGCAACTCGATGAAGCTTTGAAACCAGGCTTCCATAAATCAAACCCCACGACTTGGCTGGCAATGGCCCACGGACCACCACACCAGACTTCGTTCCTATCTTCTTCTTGAGCGAAGTTGACCATGAAGCATCCATGGCCAACATCCACCATCTTGAATCCAGGCTTAGAGCCCCATCTCTTTTGGACCTCTCTAGCAATGATAAAATAGGGGACTGTCCTGCCGAATAACCACCCAACCAAGGCAAATTTCCACTCATTAGATATGAGGTCAACCTCTTCTTTGTCAGGGGTAACAATATCTTCTTTGTGCAAGTGGGCAGACTCAGCTAAGGTAGGGGAGATAGAGATGGGTCTGCAAGTTCTGCGCTGACCACCATCATTCATGCCATTGAGGGCAGCGGCATAGGTAGCTCCGAGGACGGGAGGTTGTTGCTGGCGAGGGATTTGCTTGGAGGGAGAGAGATTCACAAGAGGAGGACCTTGGCTATTAGAGGGCAGAGTGGGGGGCAAGGTGTTCTTCTTTGGCTGTATGACGTCGGGGCCGAGGTCAGTAGTAGCTGAGACATAGGCAAGGCCATGGGGGGCGGAGAGGCTCTGATACTCTGCATCCTTGAAATAGAGTTCCTTTTCCTTCCGAACGTCTTCATCAGTGTCCTCAGCCCCCAGATCTGGAGGTAGCTCGGAGTTGGCTGGCGGAGGAAGGGTGTTGTGGCTCAAGGATTCATTGAACTGCACTTCGAGTCCACTTTCTGACATAACAGTATCCACGGAGGGAGGGGAGTAGTTATACTTACCTGGAGGGAGGATGCTACCTGCAGAAGAGTTGGCTGGCAGTAATGGAGGCAGGAGAGAGGAGGGACCAGCTTGGAGCTCTAGCTCTTCGCATCTGGCAGGGAGGTTCTCAGGCGCGGTCGTCATCGAGGACAACCGGCATGCCGGCGGGGGGGAGCAGCTGCTCCCTAGGGTTTTTTTTCTCCCTATTTTCTCAGTCGGCAGCGATTCGCGAGTCAGAGAGGAGAGCGAGAGAGAGGAGAGAGAGGATTCGAAGCAGGAGAGAGCGAGCGAGAGAGAGAGAGAGAGAGAGAGAGAGAGGAGAGAGAGAGAGGAGAGAGAGGGTGAGGCGGCAGGAGAGAGAAAGAGAGGAGAGAGGAGAAAAATTTTGAATTTTTATTATTCTAATTTTTTATTTGTAAAATATATATTTTTTTAAAGAAAATTAAAACTAAAATAAAATAAAAAGATTAAATTATAAAATTTATTATAAAAAATAGGAAATTCAATTGTAATTTTTATGACTAAAAAAGTTTTTAATAAAAAATTAGGACTAAATAATTATTTTTTATAATTATTAAATTATTAAAATAGAAATTATATTATAATTTTTTCTTAAATCAATACTTTAAATTTTAAAATTTATAAATAATTCTTACTTCATATAATATTGAAAAAATAAAATAAAATTTTATTATTTTCTCAACATATAATCTAAAAATTATATAACTTTAATTTAAAAATTAAATTCTTAAACTTAATTTAATCTGTTAATTCTAAATTAAATTTTTATTATTTA
>KZ451953.1:1511693-1615768 GCA_002786265.1 Apostasia shenzhenica
GTGATATAAGTTAGTTATTATTTTAGTAATATGTGTAGAATGTGAAATAAATTTAATTTTTAATATTAAATTTTATGTGTGATGTGATATGTCTGGTTAAAATTAAACCAGCTTAATTTTAAACTCCCAGACAAACGGGGCCTTAGGGTGAAATTTCTAATAATAGTTCAAAAATATACAACGCTTGAAAAGAGCTTAGAAGAATGATAGCTAATAATTCTGAAAAGGATAAATTTCCTTTAGGTCCTTACAGTTTGAGGTAACTAACAAGTTTGTCTAAGTTTAAAAATTCTCACTTAGGACCATAAAATTTATAAAATTTTCAATTAGGTCCTTTCATTAAATTATTCACGAAATAGAAATAGAAATAGAAACAAAATGATAACTTTACCTTCAACTAGTCTACAGTTTTAACATAAATATGATAATTTAAGAAATTCAATAAAATTTAAACACCTTCACATTGGTTTTCATAATTTCCTTGAATGTTTTCACTTGCTAGACTTTTCATTTGAGAATTTTTTTGCTTTAAAAAGAAAGCAAGGTAAATTCAGGTGCAACATTAGAAAGGCAAGAGGAAACTGAGGTTTAACTTTTATCCTTTCAATGGAATTACTGGAAAGATACCAACGAAACCGAAGGACTTAATTGATGGTCTAATAAATCATAGGCATTGTTTGACACCATTCCAAAAAGTAGAAAGGAAAGAGAAAATATTTTATTTTATAGAATTGATAGGAAAGCAATATATTTTAACATTGGGAGATGTATAGGATGTGAAATAAAGTTAATTTTAAGGTTGAAATTTGTGTTGGATGTGAAATGAAGTTATCAAAATTTGTGATAAATTTAAAGTATTAATAAAATATTAGTTTTGTATTTTTTTGGGATGGTGCCAAACAAGACCTAGGAGCTTGATTGAAGAAATCTTAGAATCATGGACCAATTTGTTAGTTACCTCAAACTAGATGGACCTGTAAGTAATTTACCTTCTAAAAAAGGGTACTGCAAGTTCATTATCATTGAATTACATGAAACAAATATATTACCTGAATCTTTCCGTTTACTTCCACAGATTGCAGATCATCCTTGAACTCCAAGGTCCATATAGAGCGCCAACTGCCATTGCTACAACACGTAAAGTCAAACAATTATCATTAGATAAAAACAATACAGCTTTCCTATAAAAATCAGCAGAATGAATAACTCCTGCACATAAAAAATTGTTCAACAAATTTTAGAATACTGCTAAATTTAAAGAATTCTTTATAGAGGGAGACAATTACTATGAAGCCAAAGGAAAAGGATATCAACAAGAGGATAAATAACCATTTCGAATAGGTATCGAGTAATCAGAAATTTGGAAAACATGAATAGCTCAAAGCATGCCATCTTATTAATGAAATAAAGGTCATTGCTTTTCATAGAGCTTGATGTTAATAGGAATACGCTGAACTTATAAAAAATAGCAGTGCAAGAAACGAAATCCACCAGTTTCATTAATATAAATAAAGCAAAATATTGACCGAGATAATAGACATTGACGGAAGCTACAAAAATAAAAAGAATTTGAGAAAATTACTAAGTTAAATATCCAAAAATGTTTCAAGAGCAGTGAAACTATCAGATGAGTTAAACAACACTCCTCATAAGTTCAACATTCTACTAAGGAAATATTTTATAAATCAATAACGAAATAAGATTTCAAGAAGTATTGATGGAGATACCACGTTTGCTATGTTAAATATAGTTATGTTAGGGTAGAATGCCAATAGGATTTCATGAAAGGCTATAAGAACTTTTACAAGTGGAGTAATGACGTGTGTTAGCAAACTAAAGTTGACCTTATTTTTAAATTTTGATATAAGCATTGCGGCTTGTGTTGATAAGCCACCAATTTCAGGTGTGAATAATAGTTGCAGCCAGATACTGAATTCTGAGCATTATGGCTTGTGTTGATAAGTCACCAATTTCAGGTTTGGATAAATAGTTGCAGCCAGATATTGAATTCTGAGAATTATGGCTTGGTTGATAGGCCACCAGCATGCAGACATAAAAGTAAGCAATGTAACTAGATATTAATTACAAACATTCAGAGACTTACAAGTATGATTCCTAAAAAGTATATATTTAAGAAAAGGGTAAGTTGCTTATAGGTCCCTACAATGTTAAGAGTTTTTGCATACTAATCCAAAAACTTTTTATTATTGTACCTAGGTCTCTGAAGTTAATGTTCTTGATGTCATGTGATCCTTCGCGTCTTAGCTGATTGCACACATAGCCCAAATTGACGAAAACCGTGAATTTTAAGGTTTTTCACTTTTGCAAAATAAACAAAATGCCCTTATCAATCTTTGATAAGTTGATTTGGTGAGATAAATAAATACTCGAGAACAGGTAAAAATTTAAATAAATTTAATGTTGCAGGTAAAGGAAGACTACACAACAATAAAATGTTAACCTCAGAAACCTAAGTGCAATGAATCAAAATTACCAGACTAGCATGTAAAAGCTCCAAATTCTCAGGAACCTATAAGCAGCTTACCCTTAAGAAAATAATAAGATCCTTTTTTGACATAGCTAGAAAAAAAAATTTCAATGTAATTGAATGCATGTAGACAATAAATACTGTGAAAGTATTATTATGTGTGTACAAAATTTTATGTTATCTCATAAATTCTTTGACCAAAACCCATGAAAATTAGAAAGTCAAATGAAATGCTTATCTAGCAATGAGGACAAAGCGAAGGTTATTATGCAGAGAAATGCACCTTAGAATTCAATAAATGATACATCAAAATGAAAAAGAAAAGAATGAGCTTTATCCCAAAGAATTCACGGACCAGAAATTTTGTGGACTAGTTTTCGAAGCAGAAATGACTACAGCAAGATCAAAGTCCGCCCCTGGACCATCCACATCTTTCCCTCTGGTGCAGTAAACTGAACTTGCACCCTTGGGATAGGTGTCAACAACATATTTGCATAGCTCAGAGTCAACTGCAAATCTACCAAATATGATACAATAATTAAAGTTTTTATAGAAGGCGATGCAACATTGATCAGAAGAAAAGGTTTGGATTTTTTCAAGTGATAAAGATCATCTAATAATTGGTAAAAATAGCTACCAAAAGACCATTTATATATTACCAAAAAAAACACAACTTATATATTATACAATTCATGACTGAAAGTTCAATACGTCCATTCAAGTAGCTTAGCAAGAATATTGACCCAATAGCTTCGAAATTCATATAATTATGCAAAATTCAATACCAAAGATAACCATTTTAGTAAAACTAACAGACATAATGTCCCTTACTACAGCCTTTTCCCCTATGATCCTATCACTCCTCTCCTACTATTGCTACAGCTGCAACCAAGTTTACAAATTTATCACATTGCTCATATTTTTAGTCTTCGAAATTAATATAATTATGCAAAACTCAATACCAAAGATAACCATTTTAGTAAAACTTACTGACATAGTGTCCCTTACCCCAGCCTTTTCCCCTATGATCCTACAACTCCTCTCCTACTATTGCTACAACTGCAACCAAGTTTACAAATTTATCACATTGCTCATATTTTTTATTAATATTATAACCTAAGATTATATATTGCATTGTCACGTTAAGATGGAAAATGTTAATTTCTATGTGCTACTATAAATCGTATAGCTATAACTGCAACCTAGTTTTAAAGCATATCTCAAGTTTGAAGATTTGTAAGAATATGAGGTGAAAATAACTTGTATTTCTGGGGTAACTACACATAAGTATGAAGCATGGACACACCGAAAATCCTCAACATAAGCCGATGAAAGTTCTTCATCTGTAGCAGGCCGCACCTTGGTACAAATCTGTGAATGTCAAAATATAATATAATGAAGCAAGAGAACAAGAAAATAACTTAAATCCAAGATAATAACATTGTAGTCAGAGTATAAACAAAATATATTTCCAATCCACAAAGAAATATATAGGAACATTGACATATAAGTAAAGAAAATATCATTCAGCATGATAAAGTAACCTGGATGGCACATATATGTCAAACCAACAACATCAAGTGTTCATAAAATAAATTTGGCACTTGTGTTGGAAGGTTGTCTGTATAACATGCATAACAAAGCTGTACACTTCACTTTCAAGACTAACAAACATATACAAACTAAGTGGGCTAGACTTTTTGAATACTGCTAACTGTGCAATCATTCATACGGCTACATTTAGTGTTGATTCTATGCTAGTACTTGGTATGTGGTAATGCTTAGCACTTCAGAGTATTCCAAAAACAAATGATCCATCTTGCACATTTTGTTTGACATTTTGCTTTCCTATACAATCTTATTTATTCCTAAGCTAATTTTACTCCCAAGAAGGAAAACGTTAACATTTGTTTTTGAAATTTCAAATCCCAAAAGAATTACAAAGAATTTTTTCTGTAAAATTAAAGTTTTTAAACTTCTACAAAATAGAGTTGATAGCATATCAATTATCAACCATTTGCCATTCCACATTTGACAGGCCTATATGCTCCATAGGGTAGGTAAAAATGGGGCAAAATCTTATAAGAAGATTAAAAAGAAAGGGCATTTACATAGAGGACATTTTAATTACAAAAAAATTACATGTTTTACCATCAAAGATTAAATATTATGTATATCATACTGAAATATTACAAAATTATAAATTTTATATTAATTTTGGATAAAATCGCACTATACTCGAAATCCAAAGCCCTAAAACCATAACTTACGATTCAAAATATTAAATTCTATGCCCTAAATTACTTTTACACTAAAAACTAAACCCTATATCCTAAACCTTAAACTTTAATACTATACTCTAAATATTATTTGTTTCGTAAATTAGCTATGTATAAAATTTACTTTAAACTCAATCTAGTAAAATAAAAGTCTCTATTATAGACTTGTGAACCATACACAATAGACTAATATCCATGAAAATGCATCAGTAATTTAATTCACATTTTTTTTTAAATTCCATGTAAAATCTGTAATTTTGTAAGATTTCAATGTGATTTATGTAATATTTCATCTTTAATGATGAAATACGTAATATGTTGTAATTAAGGTATCATCCATGCAAATTTCCCTAAAAAGAAAGAGACTCAACAAAAACAGATAAGAGATCCTTGAAAATTCTACACTCAAAAGACAGTGAGATTAACTTAAAAAAAAAAAGACAGTGGGATTCTGAATAAGGAATAGTCAACATGAAGTAAAACATTTGAATCAACTTTCCTCAAACACTAGTGATATATGTAGTCATGGTTGCTTCAACATGACCCTCTTCATTCCTGTAAGTTACTCGTGTATAACTATTAACTACACAGCAACTGAACCATGCTATTGAGATATAAAATATTGCAAAAAAGGTAATAGAAAGTCATCACAATCCAACAGAGATCTCTCATTTAGGAAGCATGACTTTTCAAAGAAGAAATTAGAAGACAAGCTAAACAAATGAAGTCAAAAGAATACCTGTTTCACATGATCCACCGTAGCAACCTGAGCTGTCCTTGGATCCAAGTATTTATCTTTATCAATCTCACCAAAGGACGAGATTATCACCTGACAGTAGCAGAGACAATAGGCAAAGATGGTACATAAAGGATGAATAGGATGATGATTCGTAGTAAGAAACTTGATATTAAGAAAAACAGCAGGCTTAAAGAAAGTAAGAGAAGGTGATCGATGACTATGATGCAATAAAACCATTGCAGATGATGCAGCTCGGAAAGCTTTAAACGTTAAAAGAGTATAAACATAGCAAAGATATAGCCCCCGTTTATGCATGTTTAACAAATTAACACATTGGACAGTAGGCTAACTATTGGCAATTTGGTGTCATATCTTGTAACCATTGCTGGAAATTGCACATTTGTTACAACATTTCGATAATGTAGCTATTTCACTAGGTGCATTATACCAGCCATGTAGCCTCTTCAACGAGCAATAACATATTCGTAGTTCAATCTCACCGTCTTCATTCAGCGATTAAACCGGAAGATGAAGTGGGCAGGCTGAAGCACAGATGAACAACCACAACAAAACACCGAGCAACCCAGAACCCAAAATATATATCACATTGCATGAATAGAAACGCTGAAAAGGAATATGCCTAGGAAGGATTCGAGAATTTTACATTTCATTCCACTAAGAAACTTACATCGCCACTCCTGTTGGGCATCTCAAGCACAACGAGGTGGGCCTTGTTGAAAAGGGGGAACGCCTCCGCAGCCGCAGTCCCGTACAAATGGTCGTCCGCGATGAGCGCCCGGACGTCTGCAATACCAACAACTGATCAGACCAACGAGAATGAAGCGGCTGGTGAGGGGGAGCAGGGAAACGGAGACCTTTGGCAACGTACTGGATCTCGCCAGTGGGAGCATTGGCGAGGAACCATTTTGCGATCTCCTTTTTCTCTTTCTCGGTCAGCTCCCGGTCCTTGGGACCGTCTCCCTCGTCCGCCATGGATTGACGAGAGATAGGATTGGGGCCGGCCGAACTACAGGATTTAGAGAGCTAGAGGGGGCTTCGATCTAATGGCAGCGGGAGAAGATCTAATGGCCCGAATTTTCTTTTTAATGAGCAGTCCCTTTTTTCATCATCATTCAAACTCTGGGTCTGTCTCACAAAAAATATCAATTTGATTATGACATAAAAATTATAAGCTATTTTTAAGAGAGATATACATATAATAAAAAATAAAATTAGTTAAATTTAAAATTATATAAAATATAAAATAAAATTGATTGATAAATTAAAATTAATATAAGATATAAAATAAAATAATTTTTTTATATAAAAAATTGTGTAAGATGTGATGTAATACTTGGAGATATTACTCTCTTCTAAGGGGTGCAACAGAACAATCTATTTAGCTCATTATTATTTACTTTGGTATTACATTTTTTTATTCTCAAGACCAAATGCTAATTAGATTTTCATGTTTAGTATCTTAATGATGATACTATTGACGGTGACAGTATTGATATTGTAAAAGCGAGACGTATTATTTATCAAGAAGAGCCTCTATTAGGGTTGTAGTTGAATGTGACAAAAATATAAGTTATAACGACTAGATGTTGACCTTCAACACTTAAATAAGAGTTTATTTCCTCTGGGCATTATTCAGCGATATAATAATATTAAGCTTCTTGGTATAAATATTAATCTTTGATACTGCATTTATTACTTCTTTAGCTAATTGTGTCACTAAGGTGGTAGCTCGTTTGAATAGATTTGTTGTATTAAGTCTATAGATTGAGCTTTTGTTTCTTCGATCTTGTGTTAATATTCCTAAACTTGTTTACATACTTCACATTACTATACGAGCTACTTTTGCTATCTCTACTATAGCCATTGATCAGACTCTTCGCCACTGCCCAGAGCATATTGTTGTGGCAAACGAGCCAGGTTTTGGGTCATTGCAATAATACTTAGCCACTTTGTTTATTCATTTGAGTGGTTTAGAAATTTTATCAGTTATTAATATGACATTATATGCCTTTAATGTGACTTGCTATCAAACTTTTTTGCTACAAGCTCATATTTTATACCGTATGAAATCTAAGTCTGTCATTTTTTCTCTAACTCGAGAGAAAGATGAGATTTTGTCTCAGTGCTCTGTTGAGATACTCGCAGCTATGTCATCAGACGTAATTACCAATATTAAAACCCCATCACTTTTTGGTTAATCAGTTCCATAATCGAAAGCTATATCCTAATTGCATGCCGACTCGACGCTCCTCTCATTTCAAATTAGTGCTGTAGTGTCTAACTACTGATCTTGCTTAGGATTTTTTATTGGTTGCACCATTATCAAACTATGATCAATTGTTCTTACCAGCTAAGAATTGCATCAAATATTTGTTATCGCATATTGATACTTCATATTTGTTGAAGATCGGTCTTTTTTTTTTATATCACAGCGAGCTGTTGGATATTTGGGGTGACCATGCACATACATTGTGCATCACGCTCTGATTATGTTATCCAATATAATATAAGTATATAATATATTAGTTGATATTTTAGGCAGTTGTGGGTACGATGCTATTATGAGGTACTTTCTTTGTGTTAGAGTAATATTCTTTTTAACTTGTAGATATTTTTGATTTATGACTAATATGAGGGTTGATTTCACTTGAATATCATTGGTATTTTACTATTGGTATCTAATACTGCTTTATTTTCGACGGTGTTTCACTTGGAGAAGCTGCTCGTTGTGCTGTTGCTCATAAAGTAGAGAAGCACTTGATTGCCTACAAGATTCATAATGTTAACTTTCAGCCTTTTGTTTTTGATATTTTTTTGATTATTTGACTCTTATTATTATTATTTTTTAAATTATGCATAATATCTTTAAAATGAAAGTCAATTTATAGAGAAATTAGTATCTACTCATTTTATTATTCATTGTGTTAGCTAGTCATATAAAAGAGATATTACAACTTAGTTATTAGGTTATACGTAAGATAATAATAATTTTTAAGCTTTTCCTTTTATTTTATATATTTACATATTTATGTAATTTTTAATTATAATCATAATTATTATTTAATTATTTAACATTCTAAAATCAAAATTATTGTAAAATTAATTTTTTGAATAGCAAAATTATGAAAAGAATGGTGATTCAATTAGCCTTACAACAACCTCTATTCTGTTTTCTAATATTAAAAACCAGTCATTATATCTATTCTAGATTATTTGTTAATAAATTTTGAATACATACTTTAACAATTTTATTTAAATTAATTAATAAATAAAACAAAATATTAATTTTTCGACCAATAGGCCTCTAAAAAAGGCCCAAAAATTTGTTTTAATTTGGTAGGGGCGCGCCAGCTCAAGCAGTAGTGCAGCGCTTGAACGACGCCCGAGAACCCACGTAGCAAGCTACGTTAGCAGGCTCTCCCCCATAAAAAATTAATTTAATATCATAGTGAGCCAATGGCCCACGTATCAGATATTAAACTGATAAGAACAGATACTACACTTGATCTTAGCCAAAAGGCCGAGAAAGGTATGAGTTTACTCACAGCAAGCTCGGCTATTTATAATGAATTTGGTTTCTCAAGCTTCCGCAGAAATCGATGTGGGACTAAAGTAGTGGGAGCCTTTTTTTTTTTTTTTATTTCGTGGGACGCAGGTCTGCTTAATTTGAAACTGAATTGGTTTTCTACTCCCCGGTTCAGTATAAAATTTAAGAATTATTTACATACATATCCATTAAATTATCTTGAATTACATATTAAATTTCTCATTTTTTAATTTTACAACTTAACCCTCTAAATCATCCAAAAATAACATATTTAGATCTTTCTCAAGATTTTTAAAGAATATTTTTTGCTGATTATAATTATTTAGATGCTTATTATCAATAATATGTATATACAAATATTATAAACATATTTACAAATACATGTATTCTACTAATTTTTATTTTTGAATAATTTAGTGGGTTAAGTTGTAAAATTAAAAAATGAGGGATTTAATATGTAATTCAAGATAATTTAAAGGGTATGTATGTATGTAAATGCCCCAAAATTTAATTCAATAGAATGGATATAACTGTATAAAAAAAATATTTTTTGCTTTTTTTTTCTATAGGTGAAATATTTAAGATATAAATATATGAATATGTAATTAATTTTAAATTTAGCTAATATAAACAAAACTGACAAAATGAATATTAAATTACTAAATTTAATCGATTCAAATTAAATTAGTTAGTATCGAGTAGCATGATTGTTATTGTTTAATCTTTGGTGAATACTTTTGCTTTTTTTGCTTGGTCTATTTGAACACAAAACATCAATTTTAATGAACATCCCCTTAAGCTGTGGTGAACAGGAGGTAGAGGGATTGACAAAACTGATGTAAAATTGTTACAAAGTACTCTAATTTCTCCTTTTCTCTGATCATTAGAGGAGAGAGAAAGAAAAGAATATAGTGAGATGAAAAATTGATAATAAAGTTAAGAATATATTTGGGAATGTTGATCTCAAGGATGTTACAAAAGGTCAAAATATTTAAATGATGCAATTTTTGGACCTAAATGTAAATATTGAGGTCTATATATAATTATCGTTGAGTGGCACCTTTCGAATAGTTCGAGTATTAGCAATACTTTCTAGTAGATGAGATTAAGCCAAACTTTTGTAGAAGAGATGGTTATGGGTAAGCAACACAGGACTGGTGTTATGAACATGCTCTGTACATTAGCATGTAAAACAGGCATAAGAAATTTATTGAGGAGCTTGTTCAGGTTAGCCAAGATGATGCAGAGGCGTTGAGATTATATATGAATTGGTACAAGAATTGGGGGCGTCTATCACTTGTATTCACTGATCTAGAGGAGTCTATGTTATACTTCTCGACAGCACACATTGTGAGAAGATTTACATAATATACACCTTAATAGCCCTTTTAATTTTGCATTTTTTAAGTGAAATTATTTAATTTGTTTTGTGTTTCACTTGTGTAGGATAATATCATCCATATCGTACAAATATTTATTGTACTTGTCCAAAAAATGACTTATTTTAGTCATAGTCATAACTTTAAATTTATTTTAAAAAAAACTTAAAAAATTATTTTATATCTCATCCTACACAAATTTCAACATCAAACAATCACTTTATGTTTCATCCAATATAATTTTTAATATAATTAACTTACTTTATTTAACATAATACACATTTTTCTAAAATTTTTTATAAAAAAATTTCAAACCAATTTTTTTTCCTCCAACCAAACAGAGCCTAGTGTATAGCTAGATTCTGTAGACCAACTCCTTTCATTATGTGACAAACTACTGGCATAATTTCACTTCCCTTTGGTGTTTGTACCAATAGCTTCACCTATTAAGACTCAATATGGTTTACAGCCACAGGAGTTTTTTATGTTCGAAGAATTCATTAGATAGTTTTACGATGATGTTGGACCCTCGACAACACACTACGATCCTGATAGTATAACTACTTATTATTATGCAAAGTACCAAGCAACACAAATTGATGTTGGTTCTTCTTTGCCAAATGTTGTGGACTAACAACATGTTGAGATTGATAATCTTGAAGTAGACAATATTTGTAGTGAAAATGCACATAAGAGAGATCGACAATAACTACCAGATGCGTATACACCTGGCAGCGATGTCATACCGTATAGAAGAGAGATAAAAATAAACTATCAATTGTATTTTATAGTCTTTTGTAATCATTCATGGATTATTCATATTAAATATAAATATCATTTTATTAATGCTTTCATATGCAATGATTTAAATGTTATTTTTTTTATTTTATTTTAAATGCTGGCAGTCGCTTAAATTAAAAAGGATGGGAGAATGGAAGCCAGAAGCATCAAGTATAAAGAAGTGTAGAATCAATACAAAAATACGAAAAAAATTACAAAAAAAGTAAAGAAATCAGACTTGAACAAGAACTTAAAATATATACTTAGAATTTCTATATAATGTAATAGTATTTAGATATTTCAAATAACTAAAAAATTATGAAATATGAAACTTATAACAAAAGAATGAATGAGATAAAATATATGCTTATTTTAATAGTAAATTTAAAATTTGTATGAAATTTGAATAAATACATAGTCGATAAAAGCATCTTATATTTAAATAATTACTTAATAAACAAGTTAAAAAATTTGAAAAATATTATAAAAAAAAATTCTTTTACCCGAAATCGCTCCTTATGTTGCACAGGCACAGGCAACCTCTGTTCAACGAATTCGCCCCTATGACAAGAAAAATACTTGAGTTCGGACACCTCTCCACCTCATAATTTCATACCTCAATAACATGGCGACAGCCGGCAGCAAGGTGAGAGAAAGAGAGGAGAGAGAGGAGAAAAAAGAGGAGAGAGAGGTGGTGGGCGGCAGAGGTGAGAGAGAGAGAGAGAGAGAGGAGAGCTGAAATGGTGGCCTAGACCAAGGATCAATTAACAGTATAGAAAGTGTGGAGATTAGGAGCATCCTGCAAGAGCAGATGACAAAAATTATTAGGGAGAGACATACCCCCCACCCAAGTGAAATCGCTAGAAGAAGCGAGATGGGCTAAGAAGTCTGAAGCCCCATTGGCATTTCTACAAAGGTGAGACATGGTATAGAGCGAAAAATCAAAGAGATGATCAGCAATCTGTTGAGCAATAAAATCCATCTCGGCTTTGGCATTACGCTTCTCAGTGTTGCTAGCATAGGTAATGAGGTCAAGCATCTCCGTAGAATCACTCTCGAGCCATATGCCCTTGACCCCTTTTACCTTGCTTCTCCAGGAGGTAGCAGCTTTCACACCCTCCCAAGCAGCCAATAACTCAGCTTTGAGAATAGAGTCTGTAAGGGTCCTGCGACCACCCGCTTCCCACACCTGGCCATAGCTATCTCGAATAAGATAACCCACACCAGCAACACCATGGCCTTTGATCGACCCGTCCAGATTGACCTTCAGCCATCCAGATTTTGGAGGGAGCCAGCTGTCTTCGAAGGTATAGGTTAGCCTGAGAGGGCTGGGCTGGCTCCAGAGGAATCTGGATGGGCGAAGATTAACTGGTTGAGAAGTGGTGTAGTTGATGATGGAGATCGCAAGGGTGGGAGGATTAGAGTAGAGCTTACCATGAACTTTAGCACATCTCGCTCTCCAACAAAGGTAGAGCAAAGTTAGTTCTAATCTCAGTTTGATGTCATCTCTGTGAAAACTGGTGAGGTTAGCAAGAGAAGTTAACTTATTCTCCCAGCTGTAGTCTTGGGGGATTAAAGGGAAGTGCTTAGAGATATGAAGCCTAGTCTCCTGTAAAAAATTACAATAAATACTGATATGATTGAGGTCTTCAACTTGGCGGCACCCCCACGGACAAAGGTTGGAGTTGGAGATCTTCCTGTTGAAGAGCCACTGGAAGGTAGGGACAGCATTGTGGGCCATCCTCCAAACAAAGATTTGGACTCTAGGGATGACTTTAGCACGCCAACACCAAGCCCCAGATTCCAGGCTGTTGGGTTGATGGAATTCAGCCTTATATAAGGCGGCAGTAGGAATCGAAGAGGACTCAGTTTTAGCCCAAACTAGAGTGTCAGAGTGCACATAGGCAAGCCTTCTTATAGAGAGAATTCTATTGATCAAGTCCACTCCGAAGAGCTGCTGCAATCGGGTCAAGTTCCAAGTATTTTCATTAAGCAAGTCAGCTACAGTGGACACCAAGTCTCCAGGATTAGAGTTGATATAGGTTGGCCATTTGCAAAGTGGGATAGTGCTGATCCAGGGGTCCTTCCAAATAGAAACGGAGACACCAGTGGCAATCAACCAAATAAGGTTATTGTGGACAACAGAACCACTAAGACAAATTAATCTCCAAATCCAAGAATCCCCTTTTTTTGCAGAGAAATTGAGGGCTCTATCCTTATATTTGGCAATAAAGCTGTCCCTCCAAATACAATCATCCTTTTGGAGTAATTTGGCGGCGTGCTTGGCCAGGAGTTGTTTCCTCCAAAGCCTAAGGTCGTGAATTCCAAGCCCACCACAGGATTTCGGTTTACAAACATCCTTCCAAGGCAAGTAGTGCATAGTATTGGTATCCTCATTTCCTCCCCAAAGGAAGGATCTAAGGAGCTTCTCAATACAATCGAGAACACTGCAAGGAACAAAGATGTGGGAAAGAATATAGACTGGGGTAGAAGATAAGACACTATTGATTAAAGTAAGTCTACCCGCGAGAGAGAGCTGCCTGGTACCCCAGCTATGGATACGATTCCTAATTTTGGCAAGGAGATCAGTAAAATCATCCTTAGAGGGTCTCCTTTTTCTTAAGGGAATCC
Organism: Apostasia shenzhenica; assembly: GCA_002786265.1. Taxonomy (NCBI): domain Eukaryota; kingdom Viridiplantae; phylum Streptophyta; class Magnoliopsida; order Asparagales; family Orchidaceae; genus Apostasia; species Apostasia shenzhenica. The sequence goes on from KZ451953.1 coordinate 1,525,558, forward strand.
CCAAATAAGTCCAATTACTCTCTTCCCTCATATCAAAGCAACATCTAATGAAAGATCTGCGATGTCTAGGAGTTTTGGGGCTAAAAAGGATAGAAGATTTATTAACATTAACTTTTTGACCAGAAATTGAACAATAGGTAGTAAGAGCCCAATTGAGGGAAGCGACAGAGTTTACATCAGCTTCAGCACAAAGGAGCACATCGTCAGCAAAAAGAAGGTGATGGTGGGGGGAACCACGGGGGGAAAGCCTAATCCCGTGAAGGCAACCAGACGCGACCTTGTGCCGAATCAAGTGTGAGAGGAATTCAGAACAAATAATGAAGAGGTAAGGGGAAAGGGGGCAACCTTGCCGCAGGCCCCGCTTAGCAGTGATCCACGCTGATCTTCTGCCATTGATAAGGATGGTGTACCTGGGGTTAGTGACACACATCATGATCCATTTTCTCCAAGTAGGGGGAAAGGCCATTATGTTCAACATACGATCAAGAAAGAGCCAACTGATTCTATCAAAAGCCTGTTCCATATCAGCTTTGATAAGAAAGAGGCCATTTGAGGCTTCAGAGGTGTGGAGCTTATGAATAAGCTCTTGGGCTAAAATACAGTTGTCAGAGATAGATCTCCCAGGAATGAAAGCGCCCTGCTCGATGGAGATGAGAGAGGGAAGAAGAGGCTTCAAGCGATGGACAAGAATTTTGGCAATGATTTTGTAGATGGTGTTACATAAACTAATAGGTCTAAAATGCTTAGCTTCAAAGGCATGAGGGATTTTAGGAACCAAGGTAACAGAAGTATCCTTCCAGGATTGGGGTAACTGCCCTTTTTCAAAAGCATAGAGGATAGCAGTGACAACATCTGAGCTGATAGTGGACCAATATCTCTTAAAAAAACTCCCAGTGAGCCCATCAATACCTGGAGCTCTATTGCTAGCAAGGGAAGAAACAGCACTTTGAATTTCTTCAGAGGTAATAGGCTGAATCAAGAGCTCAGCGTTATCAGGGCTGATGCAAGGATGGAGAACAGTGTCTATAGGTATGTTTTGGATAGCATCGAGGACTTCCCATTTACCTCTAAAGTGAGCCAAAAGCACATTAGTGATTTCATGTTCATCGGTGGTGAGGGATCCCGAACCATCGATAATTTCCTTAATACGATTTCTATGCTTTCTGCCAGACGCAGCTTTGTGAAAGTAGGATGAGTTACGGTCTCCCTCGGCAAGCCAATGCGCCTTAGCTCTCTGTCGCCACCAGGTTTCGACTCTAGCAGCATTGGTGTTAAATTCGGCAACAAGGTCGAGAAGATTAAGGTGTTCTTCACTGCTAAGGCCCTCAGCAGTAGCTTCCTTTTGTTGCAGTTGGGCAATAGCGTGGCTAAGTTCCTTGGCTCTAGCAGAAAGGTCTCCCACATTGATTTTGCTCCAAGCTTTGAGAGCTTTGAGAGTTCTCTCCTTTTTCTTGTTGACGATAGCGATAGGGCTCCCCTTAACAGGTCTATGCCAAGTAGCTTGAACAATAGAATGGGCTTCCTCAAAGGAGAGCCAGGCATCTTCAAATCTGATTGAAGAGGCAGGGATGTGGTGGGGTTCGAAGACAACAAGAAGAGGACAATGATCAGAGGCAATCCTGGGGAGATGCTTGATGGTAATACCAGGCCATAAATCGAGGGCAGAAGAGTTACCAAGGACCCGATCTAATCTTTCCCAAATCCTTTTACCATAATCTTTATTGTTGCACCAAGTGAAAGCAGGACCAGTGAAGCCTAGATCATGAAGGTCCCCAGAGAGCATGAAGTCTAAGAAATCTTCACTTTCCATGTTAGTAGAGAAGGGCTTCCCCCCTTTCTTTTCTGATTGATCGATGAGGACGTTAAAATCACCACCAATAAGAAAAGGGCTAGGACTAGGGAGAAGGGGAGAGACAGTATTCCACAGCTCTCTTCTGCGGTAAGGGTCGGTGTCAGCATAGACACCACCGACATTGAACTTGGAATTGGAGGATAAGATAATCTCAGCAAGGATAATTTGGTTATGCTTGAGAATAGGCTGCACAGCGAGCTTAGAGTCATCCCAGGCCATGATGATGCCACCAGCTCGATCGATGGAGGGAATGGCTTCAAAGCTCCAGCTTTTACCAATCAAGGAATCAATGGAGTTCCTATCGACAAGATCCATTTTAGTTTCCATTAAGAAGAGAAGGGAGGGATTGTGGTCGCGAAGGAGGTCAGACAGGTAATTGCGAGCACTTGTCTTGACTGCTCCTCTACAATTCCAGTAGAGAATTTTATCCATCAGTGTGAGAGCAGGCCTGCTCCTGGCCTGGAAAGGGTGAAGAAGTATCCCACAAAGGGGGGTCAGAAGGTTGATGGACGCGCTTGCGCTTCTTTTCATCATGCTCGATCATTTGGTCCTCGGTGGGCAAAGGGAGACGGTTTTTGCCTTTGCTAGCTTTGGCTTTTCCTTTCAAGGGTCTCTTGACTTCCATCATAGTAGTCCCGGTAGAGAAGACGCCAGTACTGGATTCAATCTCCCTTTTGGATTTGGGGATCTTGCCATTATAGGAGGAAGCTTTGAAGTTAATAGGCTTCCTAAAGAGGTCAGACTTGAGGGGGGATGGGGAATGGTGGCTAAACGGGTTGGGAGGCGGTTGGTGGGGGGAGGAGGACTTCTCAAAGATTTGGAGTGTAGAGGGTCGACTAGGCGGCTTGGAAACCAATTGCGGACGGGAGCTACCAATGGCATGGCTTGGGGGGTTGACTATGGAATAAAGGCTAGGGTGGGGGGTTGGAGGTTTAGATTTTCTCGTTCTCTTGGGTACGAGGGTCCAAGGCCCCAGCTGATCATCAATGGGGGTTGGCTTAGGTCCCAAAATAGATGTCATATTAGGTAAGGGTTCTCCAGAGGGGGCAAGTGGTTGCGATTGGGGGGTAGGAAAGCAAGGTAGAGGAGGACTTGTAGGTGGCTGGTGCACAGAGCATAGAGGGGGTGGAGGTTTGGTGGGGCAATTAGAAGTAGGGTGGCCCAGCAAGCCGCAGCTAAAGCACAAGTCAGAGAGGCCCTCATATTCAAATCTTTGGAAGAATCTACCATCTGATCCATGAATCCAAGTGCCAGCACTTAAGGGTTTTTGAAGATCCATTTTGACACAGATTCGAGCAAATAGCCCTCTCTCTCTAGTTGCAGTGAATTCATCCATCATAATAGGAAAACCAGCATGCGAATAAGTAATATCTAATAAATAATTTTAAAATATAAATAAAATTAAACTTTAAAATTAATTTTAAATTAAAAAATTACTTAGTTGAATTAATTAAATTTGTTACGTAACTAAAAAATTTAATTTAGAATTTAACAGATTAAATTATTTTTTAGAATTTAATTTTTAAATTGAAAAATAATAAAATAAATTTTAATTTTTTTCAACCTAAGTATTTTTCTCTCTCCTCTCTTTCTCTCTCCTGCCGCCAGCTCACCCTCTTTCTCCTCTCTCTCTCACCTCTGCCGCCCACCTCCTCTCTCTCCTCCTTTTCCCCCTCTTTCTCCTCTCTCTCTCTCACCTCTGCCGCCCACCTCCTCTCTCTCCTCCTTTTTCTCCTCTCTCTCCTCTCTTTCTCTCACCTTGTTGCCAGGTGTCGCCATGTTATTGGGGTATGAAATTATGAGACGGAGAGGTGTCCGAATCCAAGTATTTTTCCTATGACAATGCCATGCGTTGCCATTAAGGAACAAAAAGAAAAATTTATATATACAAAGATAAAAAAGGAGGATGCTACAAAGCTTAGCAAAACACACTCCCATTGATAACTGTTTTCTTAATTAGAATTAAATTATTCATTAATTAACTAATTGTGAGTAAATTTAAAAAAAATATCAGAAATTTACCACCTTAAAAATGTGCCTCTTTGTAGTTTTCAACAATGTCAAGTATTCCTTTATATATTAGTAAATATATAAATAAAATTTCTAAACTATATTTCCATGAGATGCCATGGGATCCATATGAGAAGTATTTTCTCATTTTTCAAGGGATCATATAAAATTTTACATTATAAAAAGAAAGATGATTCCTCTTCTTCTTCTTCTTCTTTTTTTTGATTTCTGAACACTCCGAGTCCAAAATCCCCTGATGAATCGACATCAACCAAGTTTTCAATAATAATGTTTGAAATACGTCTTTCAAAGTGATCGACTCTATCCCACATAAGCACAAAACACTGTTTGTGTACATCCATTGCTTGAAGAATTGCTTGTTCGATAAGCTATTATCCATAATACTGCTATTGTAGTGTCCTTCGGGTAGTCCTCTTATGAGATTTCATTGAACAAAAGCAGACGAGATATGAAAGAGTACCTTCATTCCTTCAAACTCTTGTCGAGCAGGACATTATCTAAATCTATCTAGATAAGGATAGCTATCATTCTTGACTTTGTTTTAGAACAAAATCTTTGTCTACTCAACTTCTTAAATACCATAAATCTAAAAGTTGTGACCTTTTCAAAATTTTGTTACAGAAAAAACCAATGCTTTGATACCACTATTGAAGATACTTGGAGTATTGTACTACCTCATCGTAAGTAGAACTGCAATATTCAACCAACTTGTTGAAAAAAAAGTTACGAAAATTGCCCAAAAGAACAAAAGGTAGAAAAAAATGTGATCAACAAAAGTAAGATATAAGAAGTAATGACGAGAAATAGAGAAAAATAAACAGATTATTAAAATTTTAGGTGAAAACACTTACGGTAAAAAAATACAAAGAGATCACTATTTCAAATAAAACAAGTGAAGAGACTGAACATAATAATCAACAAACAGCTCGATTCACAATTCAAGTTTCCCCTTATAGAGGGAGAATTGAAAGTAATTTGTAATGACATTCTGACAATAACACTAGACACTATAAAAAGGAAGACCCAATGAAAGTCAAAAGGAACCATAAAATAAGCTTTACCACATGCCCTGCTACAGGAACTCCCCTACAAACCAAGTCCCTCTACTCGTTCTCGAAAAGAAGTAGATAACGGTGTGTCCTAAGTCAACAACTCTAAACCCCATAGAATTTGCCCAAACCTCCCATGGAGGACTACTGTGAGCAAATGGAATCTAGCGGCGAATCTCCAATAGAACCGACCACAAATGTGTTTGCTAAGCGTGCTTGATTTCACAAACCACTTCACTATTAGATAGTACTGTCTCATTCACAACGAGGGATCTATCAAAACGCAAGAGAAAATATTCAGTACACATATTCTTATTTCCCTTTGTACAAAGAGGAGTAGGGATTTTCCCTTGCCACCACAAAGGTTGGAAAGGTGGTACTCTTCCAAGCCGACACCTTCCTTCACCTTCCTTCACCTTGGAAGTAATATCAACTTTGTTTCTCTGCAGTAAAACATCAAGCAACTGGTGAGCGAATTGCAGGGTTATAATCATCAGCCCCATTCACAGTAGCAGACCCTCTAATCTTCCCAAATCCAACTTTACATTCATCAAAACCAAGGGATACCCTTCCCTTCCAAAAGCCGCACACTATTTCATAATATAAAAAAAATGCAACCAATCAACAGATACTGATGATGGTGCCGCTTGACCCCATCACCAATTCGATACTGTAAATGTGGGTGGGACATTTAGACGCCTCCAAATATTGGTGATGGAGCCACTTGACCCCATCACCAATAAGAGGAAATCTAGATATTTATGTACTACACAAATAATGAGTTTTTATGCAGGTAGAAAAACTAAAAGAGGCCATGGTAAGAGAAATAACTAAGAAAAAGAAACAAATATATATATATAGGGATAGTAAGTACAGCATTAAGCTGGTGATGGCGATACTCCTGCATCAATTTTGAATGTCTACATATAAATAATGAGTTTTGAATGTTTAAAATATAAATAAATTCCCTACATGACATCAAAAGTGAACATTTTTTGAAAGACAATCACACTTAAGTTCTCGTTTGATTTGAGGCAGTTTTTTTGCCCAACACAAATTTTAACTATAAAAATTAACTATATTTCACTTCCAATACAATTTAAAATATTTCACAATTTACACACTTTCTAATATTAAAATAAATCTCTCCCATTAAACTTAAAAAATAAAATATTCTTATTCTCTTGTCCAAAAAAAAAAAGCTCGAACCAAACGAGACTTAGTAACAAAACTTCACTAGAACTAGTGCCTACCTACAAGTTCTTGAAAACACATAAAGCTTCGTACCTCCACGGACCAGTGTCAAATCCCCACCAAAATCGTGGAAGCTCCATCAAATATTTATGAACAGAGCAAGAAAACATGAAATAATACTCAAAGTCTATTCCATGCATTAAATGGCCTGATCTCATCAAACTGTTTCCAGATCTTAGCAGGGTCAGGATACCGGTAAGTACTATTATCACTTTCCTTGTGAGCTTTTTCATTCATGAATAAACCACTTGCAGCGAACCCCATAAACTCAGCGGGGTTCATACAACCCCGAACTCTCGAAACAATGCCCCCATCATAGGAGAAGTTCATTTTAAAGGTTCTTCTGTTTGAGTTGGGCTCCTGCTGGTGATCATGATTGGCCATTAACTGCTTAGTTATTGGGGGATTTTCCTGTGACTGCATGACATCCTCTATGCCAAATGCTTCCCAGTCAACTTGCTGCCAAAGTCTGTAGACACGTTCAGAATTATGAAGATAGAAGTCTAGAAAGTTATTCGCATTTTCAAGGGCTAATCTGTCAGCTTGAACTTTCAGTTCTCTCAATCTGTTGGTGATCCTCGATGAAACTGCGTCGTACAATATGCCTCTGGAAACATTTTCGGCATCATTTACAATCAAGTCGTTGAGGGGAATCGGATTGCCAACAACCACAGTGACCTGAAGGTAAACAGTTTGAAGGAAGGAATTTCACAAAGTTGAACAAACTAAAATTTTATTGCTTGAAAAGATCCTCCATGAGAAGTTTAGGTTACCTGTTTTCCAACCTTTGGAAAGCTAGATCCAATTGGCATAATTTCTTGCATTCCCGTATGAACAAATGGGATGACAATAGGGATGATGTCAGCATCCATTACCAGTCTGCAGGGTTAAAAATGATGTGATAATAAAAAACTAAAAAACTAGACAAGATGCAGCTAGAAGTAACATTAAAGAAGCTTGAGAACATTAAAATTAAAAAGACAACATTATACTCGAACAAGAATGCCATGACCATTTTTTTGCATTAGGCATGAAAGATTTTACTTTCACAGATACGACAGATAAATTTTCTGCTCACCTCCCAATTCCTCTCTTTGAAGTCCCTATTGATCTTCCACCATCCCTAGAACGACTTCCCTCAGGAAAAATATGAACCCATCCACCGTTATTCAACTTTGACAGGGCCATATCCATTCCCTGGAGGATGAAAAAATAAGACAAACCGATAGCAGTAGGAAGTGCAGTTAAATAAACTAATGTTACATTTGACTTCACTCCGATGTCCAGTTGACAAGGCATCAAAAATCAGGTATAACGTACTATCCAAAATAAAGGTATAAGGTGTAGGAAAAGTTCTTTAAATCTGAAGTAGCTGTCCATAAAAAAAATAAAAATGAAGTAGCTGATAACAATTAGGAGTCGAGTTATTCTACCCAAATTCAAATCTAACTCATAGTCCAAACCTATCAAGTTTATATGTTGAGCTTATGTAAAAATATATGGAAGAATGGAGAAAGTCATGCATGCATATCGACAAAATGTATCCTAAGTACATCATGCAGCCACAAGATGCATTCCCTTAGGGGTTGAATAGGGGAAGATGTAAGGACCTAGTCCAATAAGTATGAGGCGATTGATCAGGTGGGTTGAATGCTTGGACAAGGCGTAGCTACTATCAGGCTTCTAGTGTCAATGAACTACTTGACCAGCTACCGGAGAAAGTGGATTGCTATTTGCCAGCTAGAACACAGATTGGGAACAGCCCCATTGTGGGACTTCTCCGAGCATCAACTACAAACTCACAACTGATACGGGCAAGAGAGAGATGACTTTTGATTAGAACAAAGCAATTGATGGTCCCTGCAGGTGGGTGAGAGATACGACAAGGATGAATATTGAAAAGTCTCATATTGGAAAACAAGCAATTATCTTCGTAAGAAGGGGCCAACTTATCAAAATATCTTTTGAGGACAAAATTATGAAGCCAATATGGGCTGGGTTAAAGTGGAAAATACCTTGATGATGTTAGGTTAGAACATGACAATAACTTTGATGTCAACAATTTCCACGTCTCTTTTAAATTGCCAAATGTTTTGGTATCCATTCCACCTTTGGCTTGGTGCATTGCAACAACAGGTGGTTGGGAGGCTGTTAACAATGGGACATAAGACTGCTTAGCACTTGGAGATGCATAAGATGAGGCTAATGGTGTTCATAAGCATTTGCAAAATCAAACCGCATAATATCCAGAAGAGACCAATACCGCCAACCCTTGCCTCTTGACACCATGATATTTTTCAAGACTGATGCAAAAAAATAAAATTACAAAAAAGCCTAAAATCATTATGCTCAGTCTGCTGTAACCGTTTTACCAAAAGTTTTCCTCTTAAAGAGGAAAAAAAAAAGAAAAAGCACACAAGGAAAGGACAAAAAGATCTACTCGTTCAAAATACTTTAGCCAATTGTAGCGGAAAAAAAATAATGTGAACAATATAAATAAAATCTTGTAGAACAGCTAATGCAAATCATCTGCATTTTTACAAACTGTTCAAAACCCTAGTAGAAGAAGCAACCACACTGTAAACCACGCCCATAACATGAACTCCAAGCAATGTAATTGAGAAGTTGTTGTTTTCATAAATAATTAATAAAAAACACAAAATATATGGAAAGTACAATCAGAAATAACTACAATTGTTTGATGCATCTAAAATATAGAGCAAATTTTGGTGAAGTTACATAATTAACCACGCAAAATAAAAATACAAATCAAACAACTAATATACCTTCTGATAAATTCCATCTCCACGGGAGACAGGCAAAACTTTGACACAACGAAAAAAGGTCGATAACATCACATTTTTGAAACAACGATCAGTTGCACAGAGTGTCCATCTCATGTTGCGTGCATCTAACATCGCACTAGGGGGTAGCAATGAAGCTATCACGAGCGGGTCATCCACAGAGGCTACATGATTACTTACCTGAAATGCATTTCGAATTCAAGTGCACAAAAACTAAGCTTACAGGCTGGATAGTTATTCTATGTAAATTGTAAAGAGTAATTACTACTAGCTAACATTAGCAGTGAAAACTCAAAAAACTTGAACAAGATAATATCCAACATATAGAGGCATCACATAAATTGTAAGACATGCAATAGAAATATAAACTGAAATAGAAAATTTCAAATTTGTCAGTCAAGTCTAGGCCAGAGTGATAAGTTATTATTTGGTGCAGACGCAAGAATCCCCATAGCACAGAAATTTATCAATCATCATGCATAAAAACATGTACGTCATTCTGCATCAATAAATTATAATCAGAAAATTGCTATATCATACTGTGACAAGAGATTTTCCTTGGGGTCTTTCCAATAATGCACGATGTAGCTTCTCCGCACCATATATCTGAAATATTTGAAGAAAGTTAAACTAGTTGCATATGAGTTTACTAACCATGAACAGCTAAATGCAAATACCTGTATGTCATTGAGACCACGCATAAAAGCATGGCAGGCATTCCCAATAAGAGGGACAGCTAAAGCCTGAAGGAAGCGCACAATGCCAGAGTCATCAATTAAGTCAAAATCCTTGCCAACTGCATTTACAAGTTATCTTGAACAACTATAACAGCACATAGAAACTATAAATTCATAATGCTACGTAACATAGATAATAGGTACGGAAAAGGGATGAAACTAGAACAAGAAACGAGTTTACCGTGCCAAAAAATCTACAAGAAACGCATATCAACCATGCAAGAAAAAGATAACTGAATAAAAAAAAAACAATTACAGCACAAACAGAGCAATTTTATACTCTGAGGAGATAAAAATAGAATTCAAATGCTGTGAAAAAGAAATTCCTCAAGCAGACAGGGAGCTCAATGACACTCGGTACTCTCACATGACTCATCCAACATTGTACAAGAAGGAACCAATTATCATGTCTTATACGCATTCTTTAAGGCCTCCAATAAGAATTAACCACAGCAGTTCGCGCATTCAATAATCTTCTATAACCAAAGGAAGCACTCACTCACCTCGTTTTCGGTAGAACCTCATACAAGAACGTTCGGCAGTCGAGGAATCTCCCCAGATCCGAAGAACAAACTGCTGAATCACAAGAGATCGATCCGATTCGACCTTCCAATGGCGGCGCCGGTCCACCGCCACCCGGAAGCGGTCGCGGAGCCGGAGCTGAAACGCCCGCGCGCGGTCCTTCCACAGGCTGCCATTGCGCTCGATCCACTCGCCCGCCATAGCCGCAGCCCGAAGCTCGAGAAGAAAGCAAGAAGGAACTGCAACCAGAGCTTCTTCCGCTAGGGCTTCGAAAGAAATGCCGGGAACGACGGAGAATATTTATAGTTGGAGGATGAATTTCGATAAGTAAAGAAAAAATAATTTATTTTATAAAATTGATGAGAAAGAAATTTATTTTAATATTAAGAGTTGTGTAAAATGTGAAATAAAATTAATTTTAAAATTGAAATTTGTATTAGATATGAAATAAAATTAATTTTTAAGATTAAAATTTGTGTTGAATGTGAAATAAAATTATTAAAATTTATAATAAATTTAAAATATTATTAAGATATTTTTTTTATCTTTTTTAGGCTCATGCCAAACAAAGCCAATCAACTTTGTAGCACATCTTAAACTAAAATACTAAAATTTAATATTTTAATTTAAATTGTAAAATAATTTAAAAAATTTATTTATTATTATTATTATTATTATTTTTAAATTAATACTATTTTCGATTTTTATTCCAGCGCCAAACAAGCCCTTAAGCTTAAACATTTAATTCAATTGATAATCGAACATTTTACATGATATTAAAATTAACAAAATTTCACATTTAAATCATGATAACTCCCAAATATATAGCACAAAATTTAAAAAAAAAATCTATACTAAACTCTATGTTGCAAAATAAAAAACTTTTACATACAAAAATATATTAAAAAATAAAATTATTTTCAAACCATAAACTACAAGTTTAATTAACAAATTACAAGGTCAATAATTTAATCATCAATATTGCTACATCTCTTTAGGAGGAAACTGATAAAAAAAATGACTACTAACAAAGACAAAGATCCATGGTAATTCTAGCAAACAAAAATTCTCTCTCCGGGGGATGCATTGGCCACATTTATGTAATTCACATCAAGCACAACTTCCCCAAAATCATCTGGTAAAAAAAAAAAAAAAAAAAAAAAAACAGAAACTTAACATTAATGAACAAAAATCTTAGGAAAAATATCTCGAGGAGCAAAATAAAAAACCTTCATAGATTGTCCTCGCAAACTTCACATAATCTGGAACAAGATTTTTATATACAATTCCTCCAGGATGAGCATCCAGCACTACAAGGGTTCCTGGATCAGACAATCACTCATCAGTTTCAGTGATAAAACAGTGGTAAGCATTCAAATACCATATACCTACGAAACAGAGACAATCAACTATTTAAACACAATTAGGGATGGAGAAGAGTCGGGTTTCAATGAGCTTGGCTCAACTCGAAATCGACTCCAACCGTTCAATCTCGCTTCAAGCTCAAATGCCATCTGAGTTTGAGTCGACTCGATACAAAATGGGTAGATTTCAAATCAATTTATCAGATATAATCACTCCACAATTTCAAACAAGATATTCATACATAAATCCACCAGGATGAGCATCCGGATTTTTTGTTGTTGTTTTGTTTTGATAGTAGAGCACCCAGAACTGCATGTTAGGCTTGTTTGGTTGGAGGATGAATTTGGGTAAGAAAAGAGAAAATAATTTATTTTATAGAGTTGATGGGAAAGAAATTTATTTTAATATTGGGAGGTGTGTAGGATGTAAAATAAAGTTGATTTTAAGGTTGGAATTTATGTTGGATGTGAAATAAAGTTGATTTTTAAGGTTGAAATTTGTGTTGGATGTGAAATAAAGTTATTAAAATTTATAATAAATTTAAAATATTATTAAGATATTTTTTTGCCCATTTTTGAGCTCATGCCAAACAAGGCCTAGAGCAGTGGTGAGGACCGGGAGTTGGGACATCACTAAATATTCAAGTATCATGGCTTGATACACAAAAATCCGAGATTATGAATAATTTGGCACTAAAAGTGTGATATAAATAAATTAGAAGCAAGAATTGCTATTAACCCTATAAATAATAAAAGAGTTGTACATAGGCCCAAATTAGAGGAATCAAATTGCTATTAACCTAATAAATAATAAAAAAACTCTCGCTTCTTATTTATATGATGTGGCCTATACCTTTCATATATCAAAGATAAAAGATACAAAAAGCATATCAGGTTAGATCTCTTACAAAGAGTTACAAAATCTACCAAGAAAGCCATTCTCCTTTTCCAAATAAATCCTCAGTGCAACTATAGGTGATAAATTAGTTCCTCCCCTGTGATGGAGAATGCTGATGTAAACGTGCATCAATTTAAATTAGTGCTGGTACTGATAGATTATCAAGTGTCATAGTTATAAATCATGAAATTGCTTATATGCAGGATGAAATAAAAGCTTGAAGATTAGATTGGCCCTGTTTGGCGCGAGGACCAAAATCAGGACTAAAATGGTACTAGTTTAAAAATAATAATAATAATGATAAATAATTTTTTTTAATCATTCTACACATATTTTAATATAAAAAAATATTATTTTACTTCACATACTCAATGATTTTTAATAAAAATATCAACTTTATTTCATATCCTAGATCAAAATACTTAATTCAAATATTTTGTGCTTATGTCTTCTTCTTCATATAAATTTATTTAGCAGTCTTTCTTTTGTGATTTTCCACTTTGTTGTGATTTCAGCTTCTAGCCTAATATAAAGAAGGGCTTTAAGGAATGTAAAGGCTGCACTCGATTGCTAGAGACTGGGGAGCTCAAGAACACACTAAACCATAATGGGACCATCGTGCGATTGACTTCCAACCTTCTGGAACCAATAACATATATAAGTACTTAATAACTCAGTGAGAAAAAAGTAGGAACCTCAGTTATCAAAAACTATGCGAAAGACCATTCAGTATTCTAGCCGTTCATCATACCAGAGGCTAACCAGGCTTTTGTGGCATTGGAAGGCAATGGTGCAAGCCATAGTATGTTCCTCAAACTCATGGAATCATCATATATCACATTGGATCCTGAATTAAACACATGTAAACTAAACAGATTCAAAGGTATTATGAATTTAGATGATTTGCTGTACAAAGGGGCATGTCAGTGGAGTAATATGATGTAGATACCTGATTGACAGTAGCCCAAATTGTAAGGGAAATTTTTTTCATAGGCTGGATACTCTCTAGCATGAAACCTGTGCATATTTAAACAAGATAGGCGAGCATATTGAGAGAGAGTTCTGTTTACAGAAGCTATACACTTAAACTCTCTTCTTATAAACCAACAAACAACAAAGAAAACAAAAAAACTTTAATCCCAAGCTATGTGGGTTGGCTCAAAAAAATGGCTGAAAGGAGGAAAGGAAGTGGAAAATTGAAGCTGATGAATGCAAACAAAGTCATACAATAAGTTCCTTGCAAGTGATGTCTAAACTAAACCAATTACTCAGTCAGAAAGCCAAATAAAACATAGAGAGCTGCTCGCTATCATCAACATGAAGCATATAGACTAGCAAGCTAGAAAAAAGGGAAGAAGAAAAAGTTGAATTTCTTTAAACCACCAAAATCATTGGGAAAAGCACATAAAAGACCACATCATGCTGTTATTAAATGAGTACAGTGTTACCAGGTCAATTAGCATGAATGACGTCCAAAGTCATTCTTAGATTAAACTATTGTTAACAGCACCAAACAAGGAATACATGATCGACAAATTTGAAATAAATATCCAATTTTTGAAGGCCAAACTTTTGTAGCTCCATATGCTATGCATTATGAAAAAGATTATTTTCAACTCACAATATACCAAGCCTTCCAGATTCACCTGCAAGGAAAAGATGCCCATGGAACAGGTCATACCGACTTAGCGACACATTAATACCTACAGACGGCGCTCGCTCTTCAATCAGTTCAAAGAGGAATTCCATGTAACAGTTTAATCCCTGTTCCAATCATTTAAATACTGTTACATCATTTTTATATGACCAACAACAAAAGTAATAACTTTGTTATAAAACCTTATTTGAAAAGCGATATCCATTTGGAGTCCTTGTGAGTTGGCATTTATCCTTCTTCAGACCTTCAACATCTGGAATCTACAAAGTGAATAGCTAAAAGATCAGACCATGATGTAAACTTCCAGTCTCACAAGAGCTATCAAATCAACACCACAAACTGCAAGATCAAAGCTTATAAGAAAATCAATAATTTTCACCCAAACTACAGCAAGTGGAGGCAACTTTAGTGAATTGTAAATCTATTTAGGAAATTATATAATCAACTAGAGATAGTTGGAACTTTCATCAATGGTTGTCAGCAATCAATCTTGTTCATAGACTAATAAGGGAATACTTACATAAAGTGAATGACAAAGAATTCCATCAAATCATGACCAATGTCAAATGCCTTTTAAGCCTAAAACTGATGTGAATATCTGCCAATCAATTCAAAATTTCAAATAGACAGCAACGATTCTTTAAAATATCAAGCTACCACCAGTTTCTTGTGATTTTATCAGATATATTATTTGAATACATGATTTTAACAAAAGGACGAAAAAGAACCACTATGTTCTTGCACAAAATAAAAAGGATAAAGTTTCTTGATACAAAATAGTGGTTAATCTTTGTTTCTGATCTTGCTATACATTCAAATTGCCTATTACTTACTGTTGTACCTTGATAACAGTAAGAAAAAAGGATCCTCAAACAACACGCTTACACTAATTATACAAGTATCCCTTTTTAACCAGAATATTTAAATCCAGTAAGTCACAATTGAAATTGCAGTAGTCGATTAATAGTCTGAAGCATTCAATCTGTAAGACTGTCGCAATCGATGCTCCAAATTTACAAACTATTCAGAAGTAATGCTATTTAAAATACCTGTTACACCTAACAATTTAAGCCTACTCACCGGCAACACCGTCGGATCCAATGACCGCTGGATAGTGCCGGGGTCTCCACTGGAGTCAACGGCGAGGCGGGAGAGCTCCATTACAGCCACCGGGGGCCACCGCACCATCTCATCTTCCTCGATCTGTGTCCTTCTCCTACGCTCTCCCATTATCTTCTCGCCTCCCTTTGAGGGAAAAGGCGGGACGAGAAAGCGAAGGCAGGAAAAGATCTGACGGGCCTCCTCAACAAGGACACGGGAGGCGTCTCGCTTGCTCCCGAGGAGAGAGAGGACGTCAGCAGCGAGCTTTTCTGAGACAGAGGGCGAACAATGGCTGGAAGAGGACGAGGAAGCGTACGCGGAGGAAAATGATTTTAGGGAAAGCTTCGAGGGGAAAATGGGGAGAAATTGGAGAGAGGTGGAAGCCGAGGTGAGCGCTATGGAGAAGGAGAGGGCAAAAGTGACGGCTGATTTCAGAGAGAGGGACGGGCTCGACATCAGCACGAGCTCCCCCTCTGTCCGTCTCCGTTCGACAGCAGAGGAGGCACTCAAGACTTATTATATAATTAAAATAAATATTTTTCTTATAAATAAAATAAAATAAAATAAATATTTTTATTAGAAAGTAAAAAAAAAATTACAGAAATAAATTTAAGGAATAATTACGTACATACTACATAATTTAATTTTATTTATATCTTATCTATCCATTTTTAGTTAATTATATTATACACATTCAAAATATTATAAAATATTATATACACACATTTTAACTTATTTCTATTATAATAAGTAATCATAATTTTTTAATAACCTAATTATAATTAAATTACAAAAAATCTGAGCTATTTATCATATTATTTTAAGGATATTTAAATATATTTTGAGTGAAAATCCTAAAACCTTAATGTTTAGGTGACGGCAAAGGAAGAAGACATCCGCGACGTGAATTAATTTTAGGACAAATCAGCGCTTTAGTGTGTTATTGAGGAAGAGAAAAATATATATCATTAAGAGTAAAAATATAATTTTAATGATTTACTAACAGAATATTTTTTTTTCAAATAGATTTTGATTAAGTTTTAACTTAAATGTGTATATGTAAGATTTTGTAATATTTTGAGTGTGCATAGTGTAATTAATTAAGAATGAATGAGTAAGACATAAATAAAACTAAATTGTGTGGCATGTAGGTAATTATCCCTAAATTAAAAGCATTCTGTCTACTTATTTCATTTACATGCATTAAATTTTAAATTATTACAATAAAAAAAATTAGATGATTTGAAGTTATTTTCTTTAAACTGAACAAAAAAGTCGGACTTTTGACTTACAGCAAATTATATTTTCAAATAAAGTAATGTGATATATTATAAATGATATTAAATATTAAAATTAATTAAAAAATTTTATGTAGTAATAATACTATATAAATAAAAGCAATTGCTTATTCATATGACACCATTTCTGTCGTTACATTTTTTCTTTTGGAGAGATTTATCTGAGTCCATAATTTTACTTTAACTATCCCTACCTAATAAGCTTAGATTGATTTCAAGTAATACCAAATATATCTAAAGTAAAATTGTTTAAATTTTAGTATCAAAAAAATGTTTAAATTTAAAAAAAAATAAAAAAATTTAACATTAAATTGTAGCATGTCTAATAGATTTGGCAAAAATTTAGTTCAATAAATCACAATATGAAATTTTTTGAGTTAAATAAAAAGTATAACAAATTATAATACTTGTTGAATAAATTAGGAATATAATTAATTCATATTTAAAATTTAATCAAAATACTTGACTTTTTTTCTTAGTATAAAAATTAAAGCAGGCCCAAGTAAAATTCAAATCAATTCAAAATAGCATACTAATAAAGTCAAACCACCTGAGACTCAAAAAATCGATGCCATGATCTGAGCTTAAATCTAACTATAATTGAACAAGCTAGGCTTGAGTCGTGCTTGACTCGAACTCGAACCCTGCACTCATCATAAATAGTTTCAAATCAATTAATAGAAACATATTAAATATAAAAAATTACCATTAAAACCACAATACATAACATTAAAGTGTATTTAGTTTCATAGTATTATGATATTATATTATATAAACTGTAGACAAGGAAAATTTTCTACAAAATTTTTAACATTAGTATTATGATATTATATTATATAAACTGTAGACAAGGAAAATTTTCTACAAAATTTTTAACATTCAGCAGATGACTGATAATACAGATAAAATTCAAATGAGTCCAAGTCATTACAACATTTTTGTAGAACGTATGCTTTGAAATGAATAAAGGAATAATTACAATCAGGTCCTTGAGTTAAAGACTTATTATCATACAGATCCATGTTTTCAAAATTATAACATCGTGGTTCCTAGTTTTTAAAAAATTATCATATGAATCCTTTTTTATTTTTTTAATTATTAAAAAAATATTAAAATTACCATTATACTCTTACCTCTCTCTCTCTCTCTCCACTCGATCCGTGGCCGCAAAATGCCGACGGCCACGGGCAGTCACCGCGCCACCCCGCGCGGTCGCCAGCACCTTTGTGCGGCCGCGCGACACCGCCGGCAGCCGCGCCACTCTGCCGCCCAGCCGCGCAACGCAGCTGAGAGGCTCTCTCTTTTCCCCATCTGACGGTCGTGCGATGTCGCATGGCCAGACAACGACTGCGCGCGGCCGCCGGATGGGGAGGAGAGAGAGAGACTCCCCCTCTCTCTCTCCTCTCCATCCGGCAGCAGCGCAACGTCGCGCGGCCGGGCGGCGACTGTGCGCGGCAGCGCAAAGCCGCCGGAGGCCGCGCGGGGTGGCGCAGGCGCCAGATTGAGAGGAGAGAGAGTCCCTCTCTCTCTCCTCCTGATCCGACAGTCGCGCGAAGCCGCTGGCGGTCGCGCGGGGTGGCGCAACGAGGCCACTGAATAGGGTGGAGAGAGAGAGAGGTAAGGATATAATGGTAATTTTAATTTTTTTTAATAATAAAAAAGTAAAAAAAGACCTATACGATAACTTTTTAAAAACTAGAGATCCTGATATTATAATTTTAAAAATGTGAACCTGTATGATAATAAACTTTAAACTCAGGAATCTGCGTGTAATTATCCCAACATATTAAATGAGTAATCTAGGGACAAATCTTTATCAAAAAAAAAAAAATCCAAGGATAAATTAATTTGAGAATATGATATTCAAATTTTGCGAAAAGAAAAAGTGATGAACAAAATCAATCAGCTTGGCTTTCGGATCGTGATTGTCCACAGGAGATCTGAATCAGAATGAACTGTGATCAACCCGTCTTGTATCATGTTCGATGTGCTCACTAATCCACCAAAATGCATTCCAGTTTTGTCTGCAATTCAAATTTCAAGCAATACCATCATCAGGGTAAGGTTTTTTTTTATGTTATCGTGAAATAAAAAAAATGATGGCATGAAGAAAGATTTGGGAAAGTTTCATTTCAAGTTTTTTGCCTTAATGACAATTGATGACTAACATAGAAGCACTTGTATTAATGCGATAATAATTGATGATCAAATTATTAAGAAATGTGAACGATTTAAATACCTTCAATTAATTATACAAAATAACGGTGAAAGATAAGTCGATGTTATCAACAGAGTTCAAATAAGATGGCTAAAGTGGAGCAATGCCACTAGTATATTGTGTAATAAAAAATTTTTCACTTAAACTTAAAGGTAAATTTTATAAAACAATTATAAGACAGGCAATATTGTATAATATAGAGTGTTGTCCTACAAAACGAAAACACACAAGTAAAATAAGTGTCGTAGGATGAAGATACTAAAGTAGTTATACACAAAAAGAAAGAAAGGACTGAGTATATATGTGAAAAGGTTGGAGTAGCTTCAGTTGAGGATAAGCTCAGGGTGAGTTGACTACGATAGTTTAGATATGTCAATTGTAAGCTGATGGAAACTCTAATAAGGAGAATTAAGTTATTAGATTTGCTTTCATTAAAAGACCAAAAAAAGATCAAATAAAATATGATAAAAAACCATTAAAAAAATCTCATATATTTGAAGATAAATGAGAAATTGTTATTTAATAGAGCACAATAAAAATAATGAATTCATATAGTCAACCCCACCTAATGAAATAAAACTTTAATTATTATTATTGAAAAGGTACTTTCTTAATTTCTGATGTCTATATAAATAGAGAAAACGAGAGAGTTCATATTTTTAATAAATCAATTATGATTTTAGGTTTTAATGGATTGGATAATCCAATAGATTATGATTTTAGGTTTTAATGGATTGGATAATCCAATAGATTATGATTTAATCAACTGAACTTATTGATCATTTATTGAAGTTGCACAATATATATATATATATATAACTTAATTTAATTGCCATACAAATCATCATAACATACTTCAAATGAGCCTTGAACTCCACAATTAGAAATATTGTCCAAAAATTATAATGGCAATTGTTAACTTTCATGTAGGTTAAGCACTCACCGAGATTCCATTGAAGACCGGTGGTGGTAGTACTAGCAGAGGGTGAACCAATCGGGATCAGACCACAATGTGGGCCTTCAACTTCAGACTGAATGTGGATCTCATGATGACATACTTTCGAAAGAAGATAAATCAAGCAATCATCAGATAGAAGAATGATGTGCATGTTCGAGAATCGATATAGAACATTGATGTTCCCAATTTCATGATCAAATCTTCCCCCAAGAGCACCAACAACAAGAACACGTAGCTGAAATTTGAAGTGCAACAATTGGAAAAAGAATCTATAAGAACTAAACATGATTCTGAAAAAAAACTAGAACTACACAACTTTATTTTCAAAAACTACATAGTACAGTAGAGTGCTTCTATTACTGAATAATTTGTAAGTAGCTAAAGCCGAAGATGTTTGCCTGCTTAAGGTGAATGGATATTTCAAAATGGGACATTACAAATGATGCGGGATAGTATGCAAATACAATTCTACTTAGAGATCAATAAATAAAATTAGCAAATAATCATAAAATATTACGGAGATAAATACTGACAATAATTATGCGATAATCAAGATAACTACAAAATTGAGAGATAGAGTGACTTTAACATGTTAAAAACAAGTTCAAATAATATATATGAAAGTCACTACAAAATTTAAGGGTACATTAATTCAACAAGTCAGAGTAGGGTACGCAGAAAATAGATGATCTTACAAATAAATAACCCAAAAGTAATTTTATCACACAAAATCATTCAGGTTTACACAGGTGAGCAAATCAAGCAATCTCGATAATAGATTTCACCACTAGACATCGCGAACACTCCACAAAAATACTGAGGGTAAAGAATCTAAGACCACAACGACAAGTCGCAGGAACTGATTCGGCGCGTGAGCACAGGCAGAATAGCAGATCAATGAAAATGGGCGGGGCAGAGTGGTGGTGGCACAAAAACAACGAGAGCCACGCACCATACGGTAGCGACAAAAGTGAAAAAGCAGCATAGTCTTGGTTGTTGTCGATGGCTGACGAACAGGCAGTAATAGTGGCAGAAGTGGGCGAGCCATGATAATGTCGTGCACAGAGAGGATGGATCGTTGTGATGACGATAAAAGGCGGGTGGAGCAGGTGGAGTAGGCGAAGCAAGCGAGGTAGTGACCAGCGCAGGAGAGCGTATATAGGGTTGTCGCTGAGTGGCAGGCTCGTCAGCGTGGGTATTATGACCGACAGGTTGGCATAGTCGGGATGGAAGGTGGATGATGGCAGAATGTCGGCACTAACAAAGACCTAGCAAGCACTGCCGGACAAAACCAGGTTGCCGTCGGGCGACAAACTCATTGGGGGTGCGGTACGGTCATTAGGTGCAAGTAAGGCAGATAGGCACAGGCGGGGTGAATGAGCGCTGGTGTCGAGTGCAAAGTCTTGGGAGAGGGATTAGGGCAAGGAAAATCAATATTCGGTACTAAGATTTTAAATAGGCTTGAAATAGTGATAAAATTTGAGAATAAATTTTTTCAAAGTATTTAGCGATTCTCACTCAAAGCTTCACCGACACACGGTATTCAAACTTAATATGATTTCATTTTAGGATTAACAAAATACAAGCATTTCAAGTCCCATATATAGACCTCTTACACAAATAAGGGTTCACACAAGAAAAAAAATGTAATGAAAATAAATTGCAACTTAACAAATCAAAAATAATTAAAAAAATTAGGTAAATGATTAATTTAATTTTAAGATT
Organism: Apostasia shenzhenica; assembly: GCA_002786265.1. Taxonomy (NCBI): domain Eukaryota; kingdom Viridiplantae; phylum Streptophyta; class Magnoliopsida; order Asparagales; family Orchidaceae; genus Apostasia; species Apostasia shenzhenica. The sequence continues at coordinate 1,547,026 of KZ451953.1, forward strand.
TCCACTAAAATAGATTGAGAGGAAAATTTCAAAATTAAATTAATCTCCTCCAATCATGTCAGCTGTTTAAAACCACTTAGACCCATCCATCTATCCATCCATCCAAATCTAAGATGAATCAATGGCCGGAATGGCTCGTGTCCCCACCGACAAAACTCTGTTTTGATAAATGTCCATGATAGCTGACATCACATGTGATAACGAAAACTCTGCCATAGGGTGAAGACAGAAAAATAGAAGTAAAAGAAAATAAAGGATGAATTAGGCATATGAAAAAAAATCCTATTGGTCACATTAGTAAATATGGACATTCATCTTCACCTGTCCCTAACAAATTCTCAAATACTAAAATAAATACAAAATAAATGTTCTAATACCAAAATTGATACGAAACAATGTCGACAACTAGGGTTTGGTGAAAGGAGGAAAAATGAGAGAAATTTGGAGAACAAATGAAAACTAAAATTTCAAAGATTCTTATATAAAGTCTATTACTCTTTTCCTTCCGAAATATCAATCTTTATCTATACTATATATTATAAGTGTGTGTCACCTACAAAAACTTTTGTTTGTTTCTCATCAAAAATCGCACTCATAAATCGCCTAATTCCATGAGTCACGCCACATTGTGCCGCCCACCATTCACTATTGCTGCTGCTCTCCCAAATCAAGAATCACTTTACATGTTCCCCTTTCTCTTGCACTTCTTATAAAGTTAAAACCCTTATCACTCGGCAAATGTTCACGCTTCTCTCTCTGCCGCCTACTCCTACGCGTGGACATGAGAGAGAGGAACGCAAGGCGTCTCTTTTGTGTGAACAAGAGAGAGGGGAAAGCAAGTTTTCACAAGACAAGTTAATCTATTCCTATTCACACCATTCAGTGCAAAGCAAATTCTCTCTCTCTCTCCCTCTCTCTTTTTGTCCCTCTCCCTCTCTCTTTCTTCTTCTTCCTTTGATGGAGTTCCATCTTCCCAATGGGGTTGAAGAGAGCATAGGGCAAACAAATTCTTATACATTCATTTTCATCATATCGAAAATAGATAATCCCATGAAAAATCACCTTTCTTGCTTTGCCAGTCAACACTGCTTCAAATTTGATAGAATTTGTGTTTTTATGCACTAATTGAAAGCTTCCTATTGAGCCTTTTACCAAAAAAATAATACAATTAAATATTGAATCAAATAAAAAAAAATAACTACTTACAGGTGGACAAAACCCTCTTTCTAACTATATTTCACATGAATTTATCTATGTTTATTTTTACAAGAATTTTTTATATAGTTTTCACATGAATTTAATTGCAAAAGTTTTGACATGATGTGACTAACATAATATTTGCCCTTTGTTTTTAAGTAAGTGAACTTGTGCTTTTCATTTTTTCAATCAATGTTTAAATCATGAAGCAGAAGTACGATACAACGATACAAATATGATATACTATGAATACAATGATATGTATAAAATATTATTTTATTTTTTATCTCGTGGGCCGAACCAACTTTTCTAATATTTATTTCTTTAATTAAAAGCATCAAGAAATATCAGACAAGTATCAAATAAGAATAGAATTTTTAAAAAATACAAAAATTGGTACACATGTAACACATCAAATACGTATAAGTGCAGTATAAAAAAGTATTAGTATTTGATACAGATATAATACAAACACATTAAGCGTCATGAAGTATCAGTGCTTTATAGGTGTTAAAGCCTATATAATAATCTACTAAATATAAGGTTTGTTCATTCCTTTGAAATTTCTATTTTGATTATCTTTAATAATATCTTTTATCTGAAGTTTTATAGATTTTCGTCTTCTTTAATACTCAATTTTCTTTTTGCTTTTTATACTTACTAATTTGTCTTTAAGGGCGAGATTTTATGCTCTCTCCTAATTCTTGATCCCTAATTTGTCCTTTCACTTTCAGCATAGAAAAGAAAGGGGCCTCATGCAAATAGCAACTGACAATCTCAATTCATCTTGTTGATCATGAGGTGAGACTCAAATTCCTTTATGATTTTTTGATCTCTAATCCTAATCTATAATTTGTCTAATTGTTTAATTTTATGATTATCTTATATTCATTTATATTCTGAGAGTCTGGTATTTATGATCTATATAGCAAATCAAAAGGGCTCACAAAGCTATTACTGCTATTTACATGTATTAATTAGATAGGATTTATATTACTGTATGATATATATTATGTATTATGTATCATTTTGAAGCTTATTTTCCATAATTTGCCTGTAGTTAGACATCAGAAAAATTCAAACTACAAATAGCTTTTAACTTTCACCATCAATTCCAGCGCCTGGACAGGAGAAAGAGAGAGCCAATGTGTCTAAATAATTGTACATTCAAACTCCATTAACTACATGACTTCAAATATATATTGTTCACTTAAAGGTACTTTCAAGGAATTATCTAATTAATTCCTTTCTAACCACAAACAAAGTTTACAAATAGGCTTACTTACATAGATGATGACAGAAATTTCATATTTTTTTGCTCATAGTAGAACTAAATGCTTTGCTTATAGTAGTTCCATTACGCAACTATTTATTATCATACAGTTACTTCTACTTTGTATTAGCATGCTATTGATATGTTTGTACTTAATAACTTAATTAGACTTGCTTCATGGGTTCCTAAAACTTTCTACTTGTATATTAATGATCACTTGGCTTTTGCAAGATTGTTATCTGATTCTCAATGTGCCACGTTACATTAACACACTCAGCAACAAAGTGCGCTTTCAATAACAAGTTATAGAATGGAACTCCTATCTTTCCACCACACATTCAATAAGAGGAGTTTGATGAGGACAAAGCTTCAACAGGAATGTGCGTTTGTTTAACTGAAGCTATAAACAGTTACTGATATTGACATCTATCCACATAATGGGATATAATAGTTCACCTCCCTTAGATCACATACTAGGATCCCTCTTCACACTCTATATAAAAGAACCACTAAGCACCCCCTCATGTCAACATGAAGATAATGCACAACTTCTATAATAATAAGGTACCAACTTACTATCATCTCATGAAAATAATGCACATGAAAATAGCTTAAATATTTATTTAAGATCTTACTATTATAAAATTCCCATGTAGACCCTACTGTAAGAAGTTTCACAAGTTTGGTTCATTGAGGTTCTGAAGGCAGGTGAAAATAATGTACAACTTGCCATATACAGGAGTCTTCTCCTTATGAATGTCACATATGAATGTTCCTATATTTGTATATATGTTGCTAACCAATAATTTTATTAGACCACTTTGATTTTATCAAGTTTTTCTAAATGCTAGACTTTACTGATAGTTACTTTCATGTAAAGTGTATTAATGAGGTTTGTACTTTTTTTAAAGCAACATTCTATTTCAACACATATTTTTGACTTGCGTATTTGTTTGGTCCTACTTTCTTATCAACTATTGGATGTTTTTTTGGTGGGGATACCATGACAGCTCAAATTTGATTACTTCCAGATTTGCTCGATTATGATTATAGATTCAAATTTGAGTTGATTTAGAATGATGTGATGCTAATTTAGTTAATTAATGTCAATTAAGATTTAGAGCTGATTTAGAAGGACAAAAATTCATCATATATTTTCTATTAAAATATATTTTTTACATTATATCAAAATATTTTTTCTTATTTAACTGATTGTATTCGAAAATTATTTTCTGTATTTAATATTATTTTCTTATTGTCATGTATTTAAATCTTTATATAAAGAGATTACCTCTTATTGTACTAGAATTTATTTTAGAATTTTAATTAATTTAGGCCAAATGATAAATTTTGATTTTTATCACTAGATTACGGGAATAGTCAAACTTTAATATTTCTGATTTGCTGTTGTTAGAATCCAATAGTAATAACTAGTGAGATTTTGGCCTTTTATCTCTTTCGAGCGATACTTTAACCATGAGTGTCCACAACCAAATCTACTTCAATACTTATTTAAAGCTGATCGAATAAACCTATTAAGCAGATAATTTTCAGCTGAATTTGAATATCAATGGTATTCAATTTAATGGAGATTTATACTTTTCAGGAGACTCAAATGCTAAGTCGAATAATCTGACTTACTTGAAGACATGAGCTATTTGATTGATATTAGACAAGTTTAAGTTTCTCCAACTTGAGGAGAGTTGGCAGGGACACCATAATAGCCAGTATTTAATTACTTCTAAATTTACTTGATCATGATCACAGATTTAGATATTGAATTGATTTGGAATGATATGATACTGATATAACTGATTAATATCAATTAAATATTTGGAGCAGATTTGAAAGGATAAAGATTCAAACACACGAATATAGTTTTATTTCTTTGTTGTCATGTATTGACATCTTTATATAAAGAAGTCACCTTCAATTATAACAGTTGGTTGTTAGCATTTAATGAAATAATATTTGAATTCTTTTTGAGCTTAGATTTGAGTTAAAAAATCGATATCCTTCGATATCCTAGATAGGAAAGAATGAGGATTAGCCTTAACTAAAAATCTTTAAAAGAACTTAGCCGACATGTCACTAGCCGACACGTGCCTCATGCGCACCATCCAACAACGTGCCTCACGTGTGCCCTCCAGCCTACACGTGCTCACGCGCACCATCCAACAACGTGCCTCACTGGCGGTAATGTTGTTGTCCACGCGCCCACGTGTGCCCTCTAGCCGACACGTCTCGCTCACGGTCACACCACTGCCTTGCGCATCCACACATGTCACGCCACTATCCTTACACCTAAGCACACTGTCACTGCCGTCCATGTGTACATACAATTGTCGTTCACTCAGCTTCACCGATCTTGTGCTTGATTGCTCACTTTCCTCTCTATTTAAGGGGAGAATTATATTTACAAACCCATGTTTCATTAATAAAGAGAAATTGTATTGAAGGGGCTCAATTTTGCCAACGAAACCAATTAAAGACTCAAATTGCTCCGATCAAGCTAAGACATAAATTCTTTTCTAAATCAAATTAATCTGATTATTCTATCTCAATATAAAATCATTTGTTTAACTTAGATTATTCATTTAACTCTAATTATATGACCATGATTATATTTAAGAGATAATTACTGTTGGATTTACTTGCGAGACATCTAACTTAATTTCTAAAACTCTGTATATAACTTATTGAATTAAAATCGATAAGCCTTAATCTAATTAATAAATTCTTCTGTATTATTGAGCCAACTTAATTTTAATTTTGAAATAATTTAAATTTGTGGGATTTAAAATCTTAGTTATTATATTATTATATTTTAGAGAATATTTTTAGCTTAATTTAAGTAATTTGTTATTTAATATTGATGACTTAAATTCTAAAATTTTCTTTGCACTCTCATCCCGCATCACTTTATCTAAAATTTTTTTGACTATATTTACAACTTTATTTATGGTTTCTCAAAAATTTTACTATTATTAATCATAATACTTATGCATCCTTTCCCTATCTTTTTTGAATACCTTTATGATATCCATCAATATACCATGGCAATAGCCAAAACTACAATGAATTACAAGTCATCCAATAGTAGCCACAGAAATTAAATAACAAGAAATATACTTAACAAGATGGTATTACATATGTTAAAAACTCAAGTGTCGTTCATAATTTATTGGTATTCTCTGCAGACCATTACATCTTATGATACTTTATATATATTATATAACTTATTAACACAACTTTCAAAAGAAATAATAAAAGGGCAAAACATATCCTAAAATAAAAATTAATATATAGGACAACAAACCCACAATTTAAAATGAAATAAACAAATAAAAGGTTTGACTAATTCAAATTCTAATAAACTCTAAATAATAAAATAAAGGAACAATTACCTACATAACACTCAAAATTTTAAATATTACTTGCATACCACTCTTTTAATAAAATTTGAACTATGGAGTAACATATATTTAAAAAAAAGGCATAATATTCAAAGTTTTGGGTATCAAGTATATAAATGCCCCTAAAATAAAATAAATTAGAAATAAATAAAATATTATGTCATAATGCAACATGGATGATAGATGCCAAATGAATGGAGAAAGAGTATATTAGTACATATTTATAAGAATAAAGACGATGTACAAAATTATGCCAATTATAGAAGAATTAAATTAATGAGTCATACTTTAAAACTTTGGGAGAGGGTGATCGAACAAAGGTTACGCCATAATACTAAGGTATCGGAGAATCAGTTTGGTTTTATGCCTGATAGATCTACTATAGAAGCCATTTATTTACTAAGAAGTTTAATGGAAAAATTTAAGGAGAGGAAGGAAAACTTACATTTGGTTTTTATTGATTTAGACGTTTCCATTGCGCTCTATCAGTTACCAAATTCTTATCTAAGTTTAAGTAACTAAGATCACTCCTTATAGTTTCTTGCCATGTACTTTTATACCATCAGAATAAAATATTAGATCAATGAATGATTATTATATACATAAATGTACATAGGAATATACTATGTAAGCCCATGAATTACAAGTTCCCAATTCCTAAACAATCATATAGGTGAAAGCAATCGTTCATAATGACAGCTTATTGATGCCTTCATTTAATAATCAGAATAGAGGCTTTCGCATCCTTAGCATTCAAAATAAAGTTTTGCGTGTTAGATAGTGCCCAGTGCCAATAAAAGATATTGAACATATAGTAGAGTGCTTACATTTGCTTTATCTGAGAAGGCAGTGCAATCAGATATAAAATTAATGCACTTATGCAAGTCAGTTGTGTCCTGGTCATGAGACTCATCAACTATTTTAACTCCCTGCAAGTATAAGAAGGTAATTTTGTAAAAAAAATAATTTCTAGCTATTTCAATAGTATTTTTGTTCCATTAGAAAAATTAAAAGGGGGAAAATTCATCAAAAACGAGATGAAAAATTAATAAACAATAGAAAGATAAAATTTTAAACATTAGAAACAGTTTTCATATAACCTTTCACATGAAGATGTCTAATTCAGATACGGAAAATGCACATATTTATTTGTAGCAGCAGGCTATGAAACAAAACTAATTAAATGAAAGCAATAATTATAACAAAAACTATGACGTCCTGATAATGAGAATTCAGGTTTTCATAAGCATTAGCTATAGCATAATTTTACAATGAATTACAACAAAATAAAATGAAAAAAAGCACATAAGACAGACAGTCCTAATTGTCTCATATTTAAAGAAAAATGTTAAAATGCATTATTGAAGAACAACCAACAAGATCATCTATCACCAGTTGCACTATCCACTCAATTGTTTCTCTATAAGATACAACAATCGTACAGCCACTTAACATCTAAACGAGTATCAAGAATCAAATTAGTTTATGCATAAGCACATGTACGATATTGTTTAACAACTAAAAGAGCATCAAGAATCAAGTTAGCTTTATATTGCAGAAGCACATGTATAATATCATTTCACAACTAAAAGAGCATCACAAACTAACACTAGTTTAATATTTCATGAGGACACGTATGATCATCACCCGCTCTTATAATTTGGAAAACCATTTGATGCCATAAAAAAAAAAACTTTTCAAAATAGGACATTATCGCGATTGAAGCAGATTAAAATTTTTAACTAACAAATCAGAAATAGTCCAGCAAGATTCATCTTAACTGAACAAATAATTACAACACTAGTTGCTGAAAACTACACAGGTCAGGTGATGACATTATGTACCAAATCAGAATAGAAACTCATTACTTCTGATCTTATTGAATCCATGTCACCCTTAATTACATCTGGCTTATACCTACATCATGAAAAACAGAAAAACATACTTAAATGAGTAGCAGATAAACTTGACCTTCAAGAAATTTTTACAGCAAAACACAAGTCCTTGCAAACCTATGTGATATTCTTACAAACATCATAGATTTGCCAGAGTCATTGGACAAAGACTATCATTTCTCATGCTTGCTAAGCTACACAAGGCAGGAAAAAAGCAAGATTAATCATAAGTAATGCTTGCTTGAAACAAATATAACTACAGCACAAGGAATCTCCTCCCTATAGCTCCAGCGAAATCACTGGTGATTGAGGGGAAGTCTTTACAAAGTCATGCTGATCCGTTACTTAAAGTTGCAGTAACATCATATCACAAAACTATAAGGAAAATGCTAGACTAAGAACACCCTTACTAAAGCTAGTGCCAGCAACAATCATTACAATGATTTTATTACAATGCCGGGGTACCACTGAAAACAAGCATCATTCTGCAAAGTGGAAATTTCCACTTAGATGAAATGCATGCCGATTAAGCAGCAAGGATCAAACAAAGATAACATAGGCGCATGAATGACTCGAAAAGAAATTACATGACAAACCAGCTGAATTACAAATCACCTTTAACTTTTTTTAACCACAAATATTGGTATTCTATGAATTTAAATGCACAATACACACTCATTGTGCAATTGGAATAGAACAACATACTCATAATAGTATGCCATTGCTCCAAAATGTAGGCCGTAGGAATTGTAACACCCTCATCCCATCCTAATAACGCCACCAAACTACCTATTTCATAGAACACATAACACAATGTAGATCAATCGTAAGATGAATGGAGTACCTGACTCGCACTTTCTCCGGATCCTCATCTGGCAGCAGCTCCGGCATTCCGTCAAACAATCTGTTCGCCCCACCATCGGCGCACAGCCGCAGCTTTGCTGTTCTACGTAGTCACGATTCAATCCACCAAAACTTAAGCAAGCGAACGAAAAAAGAACCAAAGAAAGACAAAAGAAAAACCCTCGGAAGAAAAATCAGAGACAAACGAATACCGCGCTGCCAGAGAAGAGGAGCGAAGCGCGGAAGGTGCTGGTTGAGGACGACGAGAGCGTACTCCGGCGCCGGCCAATCGCCGTTATCATTCGCCAGAGAAGGGTGGAGGAACGTGGAAGCGTGGCGCATCACCTCCATTTTCGCTTCGTTCGCAATCCTCCGCCGCACGAATCCCGCTTCCGGCGGTTGCCCAATTATAAACCCAAGATCATATTCCGCATGCGAAATCTCTGTTTCAAGCGTCCAGATCTCTTCTTCCTTAATTGGACGGTTCCGATTCAATGTTCTCATACGGTAAATCCGCAGAAGGGATTGCTCTACGAGAATGTGCAGCGGGAAACGCGAACTGCTACTTTGACTGGAAATTTCCAATCAAAAAAACAAAAAGACAGACAGGACAGGGAACGACTAATGCACCCAAAATCACCACGCTTTTCCACCAATAGTAACAGGTGGGACCCAGGTGATTAAGGACGGTGCGTCAGTGTGTGCATATTTTTTGCAGTATGCCTGCATCATTAAATATTGCCCGCTGACTTTTTAAATAATGTACATTAATTAACTAATTATTTATTTATTTTGCCGTTTTATTAGGAGGTAGGGGATCCCAAGAAACACCAAAAAAGAGAGAGAGTTCTAGGAGACAACGGAACACAGAGGGGTAAGCCTGTTGACGGAGGCTTAAGAAAGAAAGAGAAAGAGAGTTCAGGATATCCAGAAGAGCACACAACAATTTAAGGTGGTTCAGGGAGGAAATTTCCTACGTCCACCGAGCAACCAGTGAAGAAGTTTCACTAATAGAAGAAGGTAGCCGTGAAGGCTAAGCAAAGAGCTTATAAGTGAAAGAGAGAGAAAGAAGGAGAATGAGAGTTTTTCTTGTTCTCAAGCTCCTGCTTTACAAGAGGTGATAGAAAAGGGATCTCCGTTCCTCTTGGTTGCTTGGCCTTTTTTCGATACGATCTGATCTCCTATCCCGAGGATTGTTTAGAGGTATTTGTAGGCAGTGGGTGGTGTAGCTTAATCCTGATTTTCCGGAGAGAAGGAAGTGAACAGACTCTGAGTTCGCGCCGCTTGTCGTTCGCTGGAGGGGCCAGAAGCCGTAAAAGGAGGGTGCTATCTTTTAATATTGGTACTTCTTCTGAGGATCCGTGATAGCCGGAGCATGTGGATCCTTGATTTGCGGGTCTAGAAAAAGCGCCTTGTACGGGAAACGACGCGGTTGGGTCAAGCTTGATTGTGACAGACGCCGTTTTGTAATATCGGGGACGATATTACCAGGGATGGTCCTGGCTCGTCATGGACGAGGCTTGGCTGCACCTTCGTGTTCGAGGTTTGACCCGGTCAGAAACCTATGAGAACAGAGTTAGCAAATAAATAAAAGAGCTGGAGGCCAGCAAGGCGCCACGTGTACGGCTGAGATGCAGCGCAGGAACCACGTGTTAACAATCACCCTAATTGAGTAGTGCCATGTATATTTTAATAGATGACTCGAAATTTTGAACTTAAAATTTTTTGCTGGTGAGACGGTTGTGAATGTCAAAATCTTAATTAAATTCAAAATTTATAATCATTTTATTAAAATTAATAGCATCTCTCACACTGACTCATTTATTTATATAAAGCTAACAGATTTTATTTATTTAAACTCTATGAAGTATAAACAGTTTATAAGTTAATAGGTGCAAGAATTATACTTTTGCATCTCAAAAAAAATATATAAGCAAATCTGAATTCAAAATGTGTTACATTTAGGTTCTGAAGTCTTAGATTTTCACATGTTTATAAATTTTACATAATAACATTTAGGTCTCTTAAGTCTTAGTTTTTACATATTGATCTATAATTTTGATTTCATAAACTAATATGTAATAATTTTAAGAACTTAGGTATTTATGATTTAAAATTTATGAACAAAACAAATAAAAATTTTAAATTCTCAAAAATATATATGTAATTTACCGGTTTATTAGTCAGGTCTCTTTTTCTTTTGATGCATGCAATGAGAGAATTTTTTCTTTTTAGTTTAACCAAAATATCTAAAACATTAGTTAAAAAAAAAAACATAAGACTGAGAAATTAAATAGCATGAAAAATAGTTCACAAAACTGTGACCATCCCAGGTTCAACCAATCAATTCGAGTTTTAATTTTTTGAGAGACAGGTAAGACTGCTCTTTAAATATTTGATATTTTTTAAAATTTAAAGACCTAAGTTCTTGTTTGGTTAGAAGAGATCATAGCTAAAATAACATCTAACTATTTTATTAAAAAAAATATTTTTCATTCAAATTATAATTCCACTTAAGCCCCTGAAGTTTACTTGACTTGTCGTGCAAGTCAACAATTTTAAAAACATGCCAGACAAGTGCTCAAAACTTATTGTATAGGTCATTGTGAACCTTAATATTTATAAAAAACTTCCAATAATGTCCAATTAAATATCTTCCGTTAAACATTCTGTTAAATCAAAATTTTAATTAAGAAATGATAATTTTTTTAATGTGAAATTACAATTATACTCCAGCTGGTCCTCGTACGCACACAGGCGGCCGCTTGCGCCGCCGCGCGCAGGTCGCCGCAGGGCACAGTCCTGGGCATCGGAGACGCTGCCGGCCCCCTGTGCGCGGACACCGACGAAACGAGCAACCGGAGATCGAAATTATAGAAGAGTAAAAAAAGAGTATTTTCATAATTTTAACAACATTTAACGAATACCGTCACAAAAAGACCACAATGACCTATACCGTAAATTTTGAAGACCTGTCTGACATATTTTTAAAATTATGGACCTACGTGAAAAATCAAGTAAACCTTACAAGCCTACGTAAAAGTACCCCTTATTTTAAATTTTTATGCCAAAGAGTCTCTGCCTTATTTGACATAAAAACCAAAATTCTAATATAAAAAATATTCTTTTATTTTATATATTCAATAATTTTCAATAAAACATCAAACTTTATTTCACATGTTACACCAAAATACTCAGATTCTGATTTTGATCACCGCACCAAAACATCAATCAAATTTCTGTTTTAAGAAAGGCAAACATAAAAATAACTCTTAAGTCAAATATTGATAACAACTTAAAATGATAATAATAAATAAATAATTTTTTTAATCATTTTACACAAATTTTAACATTAAAAAAATATTATTTTATTTTATATATTCAATAATCTTCAATAAAAATATCATTTATTTCACATGTTACATCAAAATACTCAAATTCTAATTCTGATCATCATGCCAAACAGGATCTTAGGCTCAATAAATTTTCTTTTTTTAAGAATGGCAAACATATAAATAACTTCTTTTAAGTCAAATATTGATACAACAATAGCTTAATGAGCTGTCATGCACAAGATATACAATTAGAAGCCTAAAATGAGTTTCATTACCTATAACTTGACCATTTAACTCATAGCCATTGCAAGCATTTGGAAGGGAAAAAAAAAAAAGGAAAAAGAAAATAACCTGTACAGAAGTTGATGCTACATGAAATAACTTAGAGAGGTCTTCCTCCTTGATCCACCCTCCCCATAGAGTTCATTCCACTGCTGGAGCTCATTCATGTTTGTAGATTCAGATGACACACTAGCACATACCTGGGTTAAAAAAAAATGGATATCAAAAGTTTTTAGGATCAGATTTATGAATGCTTCTTCACCAGTTAGATCTGCCTCTCATCATGATTGCAACATTTTAAAAAAGATTTCTGATTAATTTATTTTATTGTAATGAACTTTAATTTTATTTATGTAAAATTATTTATTCAAAATTAAATATATAAAAATTAAATATTTTATTATGAGATTTAAAATAAAAAAAATTAAGATTTAATTTAATTTAATTTGTTCATTTAAATTCAAAATTTAATGTATTTAATCACCAATTAATTCTCATAATTACCTCCTTAAATTAAGATCAAAAGGAATTACCTTATTATTCTAAATTACGTAATAGAAAGAAATAGAGTTTCTCATCTATGATACCGATTAATTACTTACTTTTTTGAATAACTGTTGTCAGCTACACACACATGGAGAGAGAATGTGTGGGAAAAAGAGAGGAAAATCTAACTATTTTGAAGCGATCATTCTCTTCGAATCTCAAGAAAATCTATATCTATAGTAAATTTGGGGTAAGGTTTACTCTAATGCATCAAATTGATTATTTTGATCAAAATTAATATTTTTCTACATAAACTAATAGATTTGCTTCATGATTTTGATTCAAAACTATATTGCAGTATTAATCCTATTTAAATTGGGGGATTTAAACGTTAAAAACTTAAAAATAAATTCTCAAAATAAAAATTTTAATTATTATTAATTAAATTTATGTAATCCATCTTAAATTCACTTTAGTGATACAAAAATCTTTATTATGAAGTTATAAATCATACATAATAAGATAAGAATCATTCGAAAATTTTTAATAAGAATTCTAGTATTTTTTCAAAATTTAGTGTGAAATTTATAATTTCTTTAGAATTTTGTGTCCTGTGCGTAAATCCCTTATTTAAGTATTGATAGTTCTATAAAATTTCACAGATAATTTGTTTATTTAGAATGTTATACATATTTATTTGTTTATTGTTCTTGTTATATTGTTATTATTATTATTATTTAATTTTTTTATTTAAAGGCTTTGTTAGTATAAAACCTATGAGTTTATTCTAATAACCTCCTGTTACTAACGTGGAAGGTACTAGTGCACAAGATCACGGGAATTGAGGGGAAATCTATTCACGAGAAGAATTAATCTATTTCTTTAATAGCTTAGAGAGAGACTTATTTGCTTATATGTTTAGTTGCGACTTAGTAGTTCTATTTTACTTGCTTCTAGTTATATGTTTATTTCTATTCTGAGTTATAATAATATGAACTCTTATGGTAGTATTTGATTTATTTATTATTCCTTTTGTTGTTAATTCTGTTTTCTTTTTCCCCAAACATAATTAATAATTGTGTGACGAGTAGGGTCATCTCACTAACGCTTTAGATTTTTTTTGTATACTTGTAAACAAGTTATTGGTGTGGGGATTTTTCTTCCTTTTGAAGAAAATAAATTAATGTTATTTGGTTTGATGCAATCTAGAAGGTAGAGTTATTTAAATATTAATATTATCTAAATATCTATTTTATCTATCAAATATTTTTTATTTGGTTTAATGCATCATATTATGTGTTAATGATTATGAAACTTCAGGGACTTAAAATAATTTATCCTCAAAGTCCTCAATCTCCAACTTCACCATGAAATTAGATCCTTGTGCTTCTAACTAAATCAAACAATTAATTTCACTAAAGAACATAACATCATATGGCTACCAACCCCCTTCTTAACACAATCACTTCCCAGTCTTCATCACTCATTCGTCTAGTTCAGATATCAAAATCAACATATCAAAATATCTCCAACTGTATTTTATGAAGGTTTCCATCAAATTTCCAAAACAATTATGATGGGTGATGCAGCTGCTAAAAAGTCACATGAAGCTCAACGAGGGCAGGTCCACTCACAATGCTTATATAGCTTCACTATGACTAAAGTTAATGATCGAATCCACAAAATTTCTCAACCATGTAAGTTTACTTGCGCACATTAGACCTCAACCCACAATCAGCAATTCCACTTTGAAAGGTCTGAGTAGCTAGAAGAGAGAATCTCAGCAAACTCCTCGAGTCCTTCATAACTAAAGTTTTGATATTCTGACATTTGCATAAGATTCACATCAAACAAGTAGGAATAGGCATTCCCAAAAGGACAAAGAATTGACTGCATTTGGTTGGAATATGTTTCAAAGATGTCTCAAGTTTTTTAAGATAGAGAAAATCATTTTGCTGTTATGATGTAAATAAAGTTATTTTATTATTGAAAATTGTGTTGAATACGCAAAAGTTGAGTTTTTATTTGAAATATATGTAAAATGTCAAATAAAATTAGTTTTTAAGATAAAGATTTATGTAAAATGTGAAATAAAATTGATTTTTAATATTTAAATTTATATATAATGTGAAATTATTATAAAATATTCATGAAAGTGATTTTTGAGGAGTTTGGAGAGTTTTTGAGCCCTAAATAGTAACATACCTGTTCATGAGCATGTCTAAAATCATCCATGTTCAAGGGACGAATATCCTCACCAGTATACAGAGGAGGAAGTGGTCTGTTGTCTGATAAAGCTAGTTTTCTTTCCTGCAAATGGAGAGAAGCTAAGTAAATAGACTATCTAAGGTACAAAAACATGTTAAGATTGGAGAAAACATGATTGTCATCACACATGGCATAGGTGTAAAAAGAAATATAGAAAGTATGGTAGAAGAGAAATGTAACATAAAATTAAGTACGTGTATTAGTGAAAAAAATGCAGATTTTTTGTTCAATATTTGTCAGCTTATCAGAAAGAGAACCATGTGCTACGTTGAAAACCAAACTCAACGGACTGCCTATGATTTTAAGAATCTCACAATTTTCTAAAATAAAAAAAGATCCATTGCAACCGTTACCAAAGGGAAAATAAGGCATTCATAAAAAATTAATCTGACAAATAAAGAAGTGGATTGAAAGGACAGGATAAAAAATAAAAATGACCAGAGAACTGCAACCAAAATTGACAGCTACTGTGATGCCAGTTTCTCCCTAAGAACTAATTGTGAAGAGTCAGGCAAAAATGCAAAATGAATTTACGTAAAAAATAAACTGTTTGGATAAAACTGCAATTCTCCTGCTATTATAAACTAACCTTCTTTTCTTTTTCTAAAATTTCTCTGATTGGGCAGTGTGCAGAAGTAACGCAAAGGTTCTGGAAGAAGAAAGGCGAGAAAAAAAAAATAAGAATGCCATCTTAATCATTCACAGCATTATACAAAACTTGACAAGTTAGACTCTGAACAAACCTTGAGGTCACTTCCCGAATACCCATCCGTCATATCTGCAATTGCCCTTAGATCGACATCTGGTGCCAATGTTTCTTTGGATAATATTACTCTGAGAATCCTTTCCCTATTAGATGCATCTGGTAAATTAACCATTAACCTGCAAGGCATTTTAGACATAAAATTATGAACAACAAAATTCATCTAATATCAGTCCAGTGAGAAAGACTTCGATTAGCGATACCTTCGAGGAAGCCTCCTTATAACAGCTTCATCAAGGTCAAAAGGCCTATTAGTCGCCGCGAGTACCAGCACACGCTCTCTATCTTTTGTTCGAAGACCATCCCAGTTCACCATGAACTCATTTTTCATCTTCCGCATAGCTTCATGCTCTCCAGGACTCTCCCGCCTTCCTAACATACTATCGACCTATAGAAGAAAATTTTGCAAATATATGGATCCATAAAGTATAGAACCATTTTAACACCACATGAGCTAGCATCTTGAAGCAAAAAATGAAAACAGTTCTCAACTAAAATAGTATTAACTAAGACCTTACCTCATCTATAAAGACCACACTTGGGGCAATTTTGCTTGCCAATGAGAAAACAGCTTTGACATACTTCTCCCCTTCACCAAACCACTGGTAAGAGCGAATACATTAAGATCGTATTAACAGGTACACACACACATACACAGAATGCCATCAAGATAATTTGTCGGTATAAATGAAGAAAGTATTACTTTTGAAGCAATGCTTGACATTGAAATGTTGATGAAGTTTGCACCTGCCTCTGTTGCAACAGCTTTAGCTAGCATTGTTTTCCCAGTGCCTGGGGGACCAAAGAGCAATATTCCCTTGCAGGGCTGCATAATAGCAAGCAAATCAATGCATTAATGTTTAAGCAAAATAATGATTCTAATTAACTGTAAATTTTTCAAAGCTTTTAAAAGGAACATATGACTTCACCCTCTATTCAAGACAAAAACCCAAAGATGACAATATATATGATACCTAATCATTTTCAAAAAAATATATATCTCTGACACCTAGTTCATTTGTTGAATGTAATCCACGAAGGGTATAGCTTTTTGTATTGCTGATCATGCAGTATTCATTCAAAGTAATCTACTTATCAGAATAAAATGCTCAACAACATACAGCAATTAGAGAAATAGAAAATTTTTTGAACCTTTGTCAATTGTCCCCTGCAAAAAAGTTCTGGCCTCTGCAGTGGAAGCATCACCAATTCCTTCAATGTGGCCTTGACATTATCCAGGGCACCAATATCTTCAAAAGTAACTCCAATGTCACTAGGGGCAATAACATCAGCAAGGAGCCTCTTCTCAAATTCATTCTCAGTAGCCACATCCTGCATATATACGATGTAAGATGCCTTGAACAAATAAATAAGCTCAAGCTGGAAAACACAAATAAAGAATAGAAAATTCTTCCAAGAAATTTCTTTAAAACGAGGCATACATGTACTGCTTACATGGGTTTCCCAGATCAACCTCAGTTGTCCACATAGCAACAAGCTAAATTAAATGAGTCACGCTAGGCCAAATCACCAACCGAACTAAGCCTCGTTGAGTTGTGGCCCTAAACCCCAACCGGAGGGGTTTGCCACCATCCTCTCCTCAAACCTCGTTCTGAGGGATTTGTTGCAGTTCCTAGTCCCCACATGTGGTATAGATCTGTTGTTGATTTTCTCCTAAGACATTCACGTAAGCATTCTGGGTTCCTCCACCTAAGTTACAAGCAAATATTAAGTGCTGTACTTGCCACGTCAACAGTTCGGTTATTACAAACCACAACCAAATCATTATTCCCTTTGAAAAGGGACTGAAGTCGTGGTAGTGCTCCTAGCAATCAACTCATACACATTTGTGAAGGCTACAAAAGTCATTTTTCTGGGAACAATGCAGGTCACCTGATAGCCTAATAAAATTGCGGTCCACTTAGCAACCTCGCAGCAATCTCCTTAGGGAATAAGGGTTAGCAATTTTAGCAAATGTTGAGCTCTCCAATCACCTCAACTGCCTTCTTTAGCTATAAATAGGCCTCCTTTCTAGCCATGCAAAAGGAAAGCAATACGCAGACAACACTAGATACCTACAAACTAGCTAGAGTTCTCTTTATAAACCCTAGAGAGACTCCTCTTTTTCCCCTTTTACTCTCCCATTGTAATCGTCTTTGGCAATCACTTTCTACTAAGTGGATTTTTCGCTAAGCTCGGCTGTGAACATAGGAAAGTCTCTCTGAACCACATTAAATTTCGTTCTCTCCAATTTACTTGTTTCCCACTCAGTTCTCTTTATCTCTTTTTAACAACACTACACTACAGACCAGATCCTCCTTCCCTAGGATCCAAAGCTTCTTTTTGACTTAACACTTTTCTCCATCAATATCTTCTTGAGCCCTCATGTATTAGTTGAGTATGGTGCTAAGATCAAGGTCATCCTCTACTCTATAAAATAGATGACTAGCAAGGTGGTCATGATGTCTTGCCAGAGGAAATTTCTAACTTCAAAAGCGAACCTTCCAAAATCTTTGCTTTTGCATTCCACGACCAGCAGATTGAAGAGCTTCGCATGATGATGGCTTCTCTCATTAAGGTTGTGGATGGTATACTCCATGCATAGGTCACTCCACTTGCAATGACTAGGGCAGCTACAACTCTACCATTGGTTCTAGCATTCAAGTGCAGGTTGTGCCTCAACTCCCTCTACTAGGCTGATTGATATTCCCTACCCAAGCTAGGCATAAGTGATGCCTCAACTTCCCCTATCTGAAAAGTATATTCAATGCTCAAGCGGCAACTTCAATCTTCCCGGAGTCAGCTATCTCAATAGTTCCCATTTGGATGAGACTAGCACCACAGATGTCCCCACCACCGATTATGCCAGTATCACCACCTCGAAAGCAGGTGCAGTCACGTAGGAGATGGCTCGTCCTCCAATGCAAGCACATGTGGTGCCCCTCTGTCGGTAGGGGTGGTGCCACCATTTTTGTTTCAAGGGACTCTAGTGTCCTCATTTTTCACTCAACACTTCCTAAGGCAGGCGTAGCCGACACATCCAGAAGTGCACCCAACGATTTTGGCTCAATCAGAGAGCCAAACTAGCCAGAGATGTCATTCCATGCTTTAAAGTCTGCAACACAGCCTGGACCTTAGTATAAGGGGCTATTGCCCAAACCATACAACCTACTACTCAAGCATTCCTCCCACCTCCAGCCTATTCACTATGTGTGGATGGTAGATGACTTCACTATTTGGGGGCAACGTTTCCAAGTTTTGGCCCCATGCCCTTTTATCGGAGCACATGATTCCTAAGCACCGCTTTCTAAGGTGATTCACAATTGCTACATTTAAGACTTTGTGCTTTAGCATCAGGCTCCCGAGATTGCAATTGTCTTCAAACAAACAGCCTCCATCTCAGCCCAAGCTATAATTAAAGAAGACACGAATTCATGAATGGAAATCAAAGAAGCACAGAAATAAAGGAGAAAAGATGGGAAAAAGAATAGCGCTAGGGATGAAGAAATTCAAATGCTCAGTAAGGGCGATTGAAACCTAGAAATGATTTTCTCCTCCATCGACTAGTTGTTTTAATCTCAACCCTTCATGGAAAATTACTCCAAACATGTAGCAATCACATATTTACTTGCAAGTCAAATTACATTATCATTGAAGCACCAAGAACTGCTATCAGAGAATACAAAATGATGTTCTCTTTTCTAGGAATTTTTGAACTTCAGAATTTGTTTATTCGATCCTGGGTGTGTGGATTTATTATAGGAAAAATGAAATTCATTCAAACACCGTGATGCTAAAGATCGTGGACAAAAAAATTGTTCTCATCACAAGAATTCTTCAAG
This sequence comes from Apostasia shenzhenica, assembly GCA_002786265.1. NCBI lineage: Eukaryota > Viridiplantae > Streptophyta > Magnoliopsida > Asparagales > Orchidaceae > Apostasia > Apostasia shenzhenica. The sequence continues at coordinate 1,566,626 of KZ451953.1, forward strand.
TCCATTCAATAATACAAAAGCTATATGAGAAACAAATAGAAGGTATGCAAAAATTACTCCATTTTTTCCAAAGCTAACTCTTTTCACAGGATTTACACGAAAGAAAAATACATGCGAGCAAAGTACTAATTCATCATTGCCAATCTTGCAGAGGACCATGCTGCCAATCACTAGAAGAATGCTATTGCTACTACTCTCGTGGAGGCCTTTGCCATGTAGTTGTTAAAGATTTACTTCCTCCTTCGTGCAGAGCTACGTCAATTTGAGGAAAATCTCTAGGATCTCTTCCTCGTCGCAGGACATCATACCTATGTTCCTCCTAGGGCTAGTAGGCACCAAAAAATCTCTATGGTCCTGCCGATATGATAAAAAAGAGGACTTATGGAAGCACAATGTTGTACTCATCCAAGAGGCCATGATTCACCATAGCTTCAACAAAATTAAATGCCATCTGACAAGCTATTTGTCTTTCAATGACCATTGACCTCAATACATGTACTGCCCTCTCCATTGCTCATGCAACATCTTCCAATTGAAGTTATGTCCAGGCTCTGTTCTGAGTTGTAGACCCCTCAGAGTAAATATCTCAACCCTCAGTCTCCTCTCCACTTGTTGAGATTCAATCAGCCATCCCCAGGATCAGCTTTCACATTCCTTCAACCTACGGCTATCCATCTAAAGCCCAGATAATTGAATGTTGAAGTCTGTTCTAGCATTACTCAACTTCTACGTAAATTCCATTTGAGCAGTTTCCAGTTGCTCAGAGAATTCAGCTATAACCGCAACCATATCTACAAGCAAGTCTCTTCGCTTATATGACTTGGATAGAGCTTCTGACTTTGCTGCAAACAATTCTTGGCAGGCAGGTTTAGAGCCAACTCCAATTCTGCAATCCTTGCCTTGGCAGCTTGCAGATCCTGAAAAAAGGCAGTGTTGGATGACTTCAAGGATTCACCAAACTCTTCATGCCACAACTTTACTTTCCCACTCAGGTTATCAACCCCCTCTTTCATTTCCCATAACCTCTCACTATGATAGCAAAACCATCAGATTTCAATACTATGAGCAAGCTTCTCAATCAGGCCCACATCTCACTATGCTCCTGTGACCTCCTTGAAGCCTTTCAAGACCCTCCATTTGATGTCTTTATGATTTTCACGGAAGGTACTACCAAGGATTCTCTAGCTAAGGCATCCGGAGTTTCAACAGGTACAATCTTCAGGGTTTCCTTCAGCAAGGCACTCAAAACCTCTCTTGCCATCTGCATAACTGGGAACAGCCCTCAATGGATTTTTTAGTAATCACCGACTTCAGAACCCCTGCCCCATCCCCAACAATAAATGCCTTCATCTTCTCTAATTGCTCTTATTTAATGATCACCTTATTGGGCTTCAGGAGTTTTTCTTTGGTGGTTATAGCTGTTACCATCATTGAGACAGCCATCTATTATGATTTCAATGCAATAGGAATAATTTTGGCTGGGGAACTAATGGCATCAACATCAATTATGCTTGTCAGAGTCTTTGAAACCTCAAAACCACTGACCTCATCCATATGCTCCCAACCCTTCAGTTTTTCAGTAAGTTCAATCTGTGAATGCAGCACATTAGCCCGATAGATAATTGGGTAAGGAACCTCTGCCTTATCAGGCCTCTCTCCAGACAACATCATAATGGCCGCCATTGGAGCCTGAGGTGTCTCTTCAGTTATCTGAGCCAGAGCTACCGCGCCCACAGCTACACTCTCCCTGGCTTTCAGCGCATCTTCAACTTTTAAGATCATCCCTGCTTCAATTTGGAAGCTCAGTCTCCTCATCACGAGCTTGGTTCATCTCACTCCCAGAAGACCCTTTTCAGCAATTACATCCACCTTGAGTTGTTTCTTCTCATGAGATTCAAAGGACTGATCTCCAAGAAACTCTTCCCCATCTTTGACAAAGAATTTCATAAAGTTTCACTTGTGATTGGCCATGATTTACTTGCTTCGACAGATAGCCTTTTCCTCAAGTTCTCGCAAATGCCTCAGTAGAAATTATGCCACCATCTTCTCCTGAAACCCCATCCAAAAGAGTTTGCCCTAGATTCTCCATCAAATCTTGTTCGAAGGGGTTTGTAGATTTCTCCCATAACAAACCCGTTGCAATATGAATCTTTGTGGGTTCTCTCCTAAGCCTTTTACATAAGCATTTTGGGTTCCTCCACCGAAGTCTCCAATGAACACTCACTTTTGTACTCGCCACATCAGCAATCTTGTTATAACAAATCACTATCACATCATTATTTCTTCAGACAACTAACTACCCAGAGTGGTGTTAGTGCTCCTAGCAGTCTACCCCATAGACATGCTAGCAATTCGGAAAGGGCTACAATGGTCACTTTCCTTAGTAGCAACCTACACTACTGGATAATCCAGTCACTGATAGCCTAACAAACTTACGGTCCACATGGCAGCCTCACAGTGGTCTCCTCAAGGAATAAAAATTGGTGGTCTCAGCTATGAGTAATTCCCCAGGAAACCTCAGCTGCATTCTCCAATTATAAATGGGCCTGCTTCCTAGCCATTCAAAAGGAGAGTATACGCATAAAGCACCAGAAGCTCATCGACTACCTAGAATTCACTTGGTAACCTCTAGGAGGATTTTCCTTTTTTTTTTTCTTTTGTATTGTCCACTGTAATTGCCTTGGGCAAGCCTCTTTCTACTTAGTAGACCTTTGGCTTAGGCTCGACTTGTGGACGTAAGAGTATCTCTTTGAACCAAGCTTGTGTTTTTCCCATTCGGTTTACTTGTTCCCTCTCGCCTCTCCCCTCCTCTCTCGCAGAATTACACTATGGACCAGATCCTCCTTCCCCAAGATCCAACACTTCTTTTCAACTGAACACTTTTCTTCATCATATACTAACATGTTAGGACAGGCATGTAGTCAACTTGAGCAAGTTGACCAAACCTTGAAACCAAAATTTTTTATTTTGACTCGAATTCAAGTTGACTGGAATTAAACTACTAGGTATTTTAGCAATTTTCAAATTGATAGCCATTAACCTTAAATCTAGAATTAAACATGCATCAAACATATTACATATAACACACACGTTTAACTACCTCAAATATACCTTTATACAAGTGTAAAATGCATAAGCATGCATATTGAGCTGCTATCAATTTGAAATATTTCATCTTGAGAAAATTAGTTTCGAGTCAGAATAAAATTGATCAACATAATCATGTAACTACCAAAGCGATTTTGAAGTTTCAAAAAATAAAAAATAAAAAAACTCTAAGCCATGCGACAGATTCAAAGAAATCGTATTCTCAATTACCTTGAGTGATTTCTTTGAGGTCTTGATATCATTCTGGAAGCTTTGTAGCATTTGTAGCCCATGACTTATGCTGCATAGTTAGCATATAATTGTTGGCCAATGAGAGAAATTATACCAGTCTATTATATCAAAAGGAGCTTGGTATTAACGATAGAATATTAGGCACTTCTGAGGTTACAGCGAATTTAGTTATTACATGTTATGGAGTGATAACACAGGGAAACAATAAAAAGTATCGCTACCTCTCACTTGAAAGAATAAGCCTTGCATCCGTAGATGCTTCTGACATGTGGTTCTTAAGATAATGATGCAAAGCAAAACCAACAACTCTGTCCACACCTGTAAAACAGAAAGATAAATAATCAAGGTTGTCAAAAAAAAAAAAAAATCAAGGTTGTCTCAAAGAACTGTATGACAAAGGTTTACTCACTTTCATTAGATAGCGTCTGATCCTTTATGCTTATTGCTTCAAGATCACTGCACTCTAATCCGACACGGTTTACAAACTGGAAAATAAGGTAAACGAAATTCTTAGGCATTCCAAGTGTTCATGAAAAATCAGCTATCCCAAGCCAAAACTTGAGCAGACCAAATTAGTAAAATGTTGGGTAAAGCAGTGAAAAAGGAGCCACACATACATGAACACCATAAAACAATAACAACGGGTATGTTTTTTTGCACAAGTTAATTTTAATGGAGTTAAGGTTAAACTTGAATGAGAATATTCTTTTATTGAGAGTTGTAAATGTTATAAATTAATTATTATTTTAGTATGAATGTAGGATATGAACTAAAGTTAAATTTTTTTTTAAATTTGTGTGATGTGAAGTATAGTTAAAGTTTAATATTAAAATTTGAATATGGTGTGAAATGTTGGTAGGGACACTATGATCGCCTGTATTTGATTCATTCTGGATCAATCGACGGCCAAGATCCAACTACATTGCTCTGATCTTGATCGGGAGATGGTCAGCACAGATTTAGAAAGAAGGCTGCTGTGGATTGCTGACATATCGGATTGAAAATCTTCTCATTAATTCTGATTGATAGGAGATTCCATTTTGAGCTGATGTAGAATAATATAATGTTGATTATATCAATTAAATATTTGAAGCAAACTTGGAGGAATAACAATTCACCAAATTTCTCCTATTAAATATTTCCTACTTAGCTAATTGTATTTGAAAATTTATTTTCTGCATTTAATTTTATTTCTTTGTTATCATATTTTGAGATTTTTATATAAAAGGATCACTTTAGTAATAGGCAATTGATATTGATAAATAAAATTATGTTTGAGTTTTCTCAGAAATTAAATTCAAGTTAAAGGATCGATATCCTGGGAAAAGTGAGGGTTACCCTTAGGTGAGAATCCTTAAACCAACCTAGTTATCTTTCCTTAAATAGAAACGAAATTCCTTCTATTCTCCCGCCATCTCACCCGCAAGTTTTGTCAGGAATCAATCGACGACCTCACATCTCACGCTTAAGTCCTTTCTGCCTTGCTGACCCGCCTTTGATTGATCGTGACGATCCGAGCTACTATCATCGACTCAAGTCACGCGAAGCATCGCAAGTGCGTCGCAGCACCTGCGTAGAACAAGGGACACGTTGCCGCCAAGAGAAGGCCAGCATGAACCTCGTTTAGATCGTATCGCCCTGTTGTGCAGCCCACTCGCGAGCATGCACGGGCACGCGACCCACACGCAGCCGCTTTAGCCTTCTCTTTGCCCGCTAGCTCCCACGCTCGGCTCCATCCACGACAAGCTGGCTCTCCACCTCTTGTCGTTCATCAGTCAGGAGTACAACACCTCCTGTGGTGACATTGTCGCGTTTGAGCTCTTCAATCTCGAGTTAGACTTCTACAACTCTCATCAGTATAATTTCTTAACGAATCAAATTAATCTAATTATTTCATTTCAATATAAAATTATTTACATGACTTGAATTATTCATTTGACCCTAATTGTATGACGATAAACTTAATTTGAGAGAAAATTACAATTGAAATTTAATAGCGAGACATCTGACTTAATTTTTAAACCATGAATTCGATTTGTTGAATTAAAATTGACGCCTTAATATAATTTGATAAATTCTTATTTATCAAACGATCCACTTTAATTTTAATTTTACAATATTTTAATTTATAAGATTTATAAATCTTATTTATCATAAATTTATATTGTAGAATATATTTTGTGCTTAAACTAAATAATTTACTAATTAATTTTACTAATTAAAAAAATATTATTTTTATTTTTCATTCCGCATCAACTTGGTATCAAAACACAGTTTAGGTTAGGACATCTTTTAAGTATTTTACTTCGCATAATTTTTTCAGTTGTATTCCATATTTTTTTCATGTACATTCTGATGGGTAGCAAATTAAAGAAATACTTGGATGAGATCAAGTCTCGATTAGAGCATTTAGATTAGAGAATGACTTCTAGGAGTCAGAGAATTGAACGAGAACAACTTAAGGAGTTTATTAGAATAAAACCATCATAAACATTCTATTTTAATAGTCAGATAAAAATGCATATCTAGAGTGAGAAGCAAGTATGGATTCCTATTCTGAGTGGTGTGATTTTCTGAAGCTAGGAAAGTGAGATTTGTAAAATTAAAACTTACTATGCAAGCTTAAATTCATATCAACTATCTTGAATGTCTCTTAGAGCATAATACATTGGAACCAATTAAAACGTGGGACGAACTTAAATCAGAACTTAGGAAAAAATATGCCCCTTCCCCTAAAGAGGGGTTTCTACGAGTCTTACCATTCTCTACACTTAGGATGCCTTCCTTCGAGAGAGATGTCATTGAGTGCTTTAAGGTTGTCTCAATTACTTCCACTAATTTACCTTTAATAGAAGACAATATAGAGTGCTATATAGGCACATCTGTTGCCATTTTAAGTACACCGGACCTTATGGAAAATATGAACGTCACATTGAAACTTCTACACCCCTTATTGAGGAAAATGTTATACCTTTGCGTATTTCTATTTATGTAGCAGATCTTAGTTTAGCTAAAAAGTATGAAAGATGAGAAGAAGAAAAATTCGAGGAAGAAAATAAATATAAAATTGAAATTGAAAATAAAATTAAAGAAATAGTCATAAAACTAAGCCATAAAAAGGAGTAGATCATAAGTTCGACCGAGACCACTAAATCATCTGATTGCTTTGATGACACGATTGATCACAATGAGATGATTTTCGATTATGATCATTACTCTGACCTACTATCTATATGCATTTGATCAGATAAAGTCAGTTAGTATAAGTCGTATCTACATGCATTTAAGTTTTCTTTTATTATTGTACATTCAAGAGTCTAAGTTTGCATTTGCATCCACATTTTGCATGTATTAGCATTTTGGTATTCCATATTAAAATCAGCAATTTTGAAAGGCAAATTATTTAAATTATGTGCAACAAAAAAATCTGAATATAATGATATAGTAAATAAGGTAATTAATTCTGCAAATTAAATTTATTTTGAAATTTTAATTAATTTGAGACAAATGATAAATTTTGATTTTTATTACTAGATTATGAGAATAGTCGTACTTTTAATATTTCAGATCTGATGGTTGTTAGAATCCAATAGTAAAACCTAATGAGATTTTGATCTTTGTTTCCTTTGAGCATTGCTTTAACTATGAGTGTTCACAGCCAAAGTCCACACCAGTACTTATTTAGAGTTAATCAAATAAACTTGTTAAACAGATAAATTTTAATTGAATTCGATTATTAGTGGTATTAAGTTCGGTGGAGATTTATAATTTTAGGAGACTCAAACACTATAGGCGATTGATCTGACCCACTTAAATACATATGAGCTATTTGGCCGATACTTGATGAGGTCGAGTTACTCCCACTTGGTGGGGACACTATGATTGCCCGTATTTAATTCATTCTGGATCACCTAACGGCCAAGATCCAGCCACATTGTTCTGATCTTGATCGAGTCATGGTCAGGATAAATTTAGAGAGATGGCTGTTACAGATTGCTGACATGACAAATTGAAAATCTCCTCATTCATTCTGATTGATGGAAGATTCTATTTTGGGTTGATGAGGAATAATATAATGTTGATTGATATCAATTAAAAATTTAGAGTTGACTTACAAGAATAGAAATTTATCATATTTTTTTGATTAAATATTTCCTATTTAGCTGATTGTATTTTGAAGTTTATTTTCTACATTTAATTTTATTTTCTTGTTATCGTATTTTGAGATCTCTGTATAAAGAGATCACTTCATATTGTAACAGGCAGTTGATATTAATGAATGAAATTATATTTGAATTTTCTGAGAGCTTAAATCCGAATTAAGGGGCCGGTATCCTGGATAGAGAAAGATGATGGTCACCCTTGGGTGAGAATCCTTAAAACAACTTAGTTATTCTTTCTTAAATAAAAAAAGAAACTCCCTCGTCTTCCACCACCTCACCCACAAACTCTATTTAGAGTTAGTCAACGATCTCGCATCTCACGCTCAAGTCCTCTATGCCCTGCTGACTATGCGACAATGAGCGCCTCTGACTGATCATGACTACTCGAGTTGCTGTCGCCGACTCGAGTCACACGAAGCATCACCAGTGCGATGTAGCGCTTGCGCCAAATGCGCAACACGTTGCTGCCCCAACTGCAAGAGAAGGCCTGCGTAAACATCGTCTAGCCCGTGCCACACCATCGTGCTACCTGCCCGTGTGCTCGATCCCACGTGCTCAACCTGCACGCCGCCGCTCCAATGTTCTCTTCGCCCGCCAGCTCTCACGCTCAGTTTTATCTGCAATAACCCAGTTCCATCTCTCGTCGTTCATCAGTCTCAAGCACAGCACCTCCAATGGCGACGTCGCATTTGAGCTCTTCAATCTCACGTCAGACTTCTACGACCCTCATTGATATAATTTCTCAACGAATCAAATTAATTTGATTATCTCATTTCAATATAAAATCATTTACTTGAATTATTTATTTGATTCTAATTACGTAACCATAAACTTAATTTAAGAGAAAATTATTTTTGAAACTTAACAGCAAGACATCTGACCTAATTTCTGAATCTCAAATTTATTCTATTAAATTAAAATTGACGCCCCATTCTAATTTGATAAATTCTTATTTATCAAACAGTCAATTTTAATTTTAATTTTAAAAATTTTAATTTGTGAAATTTATAAATCTTATTTATCATAAATTTATATTGTAGAAAATATTTTATACTTAATCTAAATAATTTGCTAATTAATTTTGATGATAAAATATATATATATATATATCATTTCTATTTTATCCCGCATTATATGCCAAGTAAAAGATAATAAGATTAATTTTAACATAAATGGACACAACACATCCAAGAAAATCATTAAGGTCTGTCTCACCAAGATACCAATAACAAATAAAGCTCAACTACATAATAAAATAGTCTAAAATGATTTTTGTGTAAAACAAATGCGTCTACATGCCAAGGGTACTCTCTCCACAATGGTAGGGGAATGGTATTTCATTCTCATATTATTCCTTTTATTTTTTAATAAAAAAGCTATTTTCAATACTAGAACCTGTGAAATGCTGGTTTATGAGAGAGTACAAGAAGGGTAGTCAAAAATGATTATTTTGTAATGAAAAATAATGTACCATATTTCCTAAAATACTTTCATAAATGATTATTGATAAGAATATAGTCAAATTAACGTGACAATTAGTATGGAAACAAGTTTTAATTACTGTCAAAAAGCACAATTTTATCCCTTATTAGGGATACCATTTTGTATGACCTTTTATGTTAAACTACCCATATTTTAATGACATGCAAAAGATAAAGAAGACAATGAAAATTGAGCATCTTTCATCAATGGGCCACATTACAACATTCTTTGGGAAAAATGTCATGTGTTAACTTACAGATCGGATACTTAAAATGTTAGATTTGGCTCTGAGAGTTTCCGTATCATGGTCAAGTTGACTTTTCCATTCTGAAAGTTTATCTTCATCCTACAAAATCACCCTGTATTTCATAAATACCCCCTAAAATTTATATTGAAATCTTACAATGTACATTTACACATACCTGTGGGGGCTGGATGGTAACTTTACTTGGAAAAAGTTTCGTAAGTTGTTTCATCATCTTTGAGATTTCTTTACTTCTTTCATGCAGCTTACTGAAACTATCCTGCAGTACCAAGTAGATTCATACATCAATCTTCAAAAGAAAAAGAAGGGGATGAAGCTGCCTCATGATAGACATAAGTTCTTTCATTATCATCACTAGTAGCCTCATTATAACTTAGGGGTTGGCTTTTTGAATCAGTAGGAACTGGGTAAAGGGTAACATGGGAAGCTTAATTTAAATTAATGAAAAAGTTAGCAAGGCCAATGTCAAAAATGAAGGTCAAACACAGAAGCAAGGATGAAGTGATTCGAAAAAAAAAGGACAAAAAAAAAAAAAAATCCTAACCTTGGAACTGTATAAGTTACCCTGAACTTATAACTCACAAAAATGAATTTAGCATGTGGTACCTACTAGTTTTGACACTTGTTACAGCTTCACGATTTGCTTAATTGCAGATTATCTGCTGCTAATACTAACAACCACAATAACACGAGATGGGAAGTAGGCTGTATCCACATCAACCCGCACAAAAAAATAAAAAGAAACATCCTTTTTCTTTGTATAATCAGATCTCACATAATCAGCTAACAAAAAAATATTTATTGATATATGTTTACATAAATATTGCGTTAATTGTTCATTAAAATATTACAGTGGCAGAGCCCAGCTGGTAGAATAATTGAATTGTTTACATAAATATTGCGTTAATTGTTCACAAGCACATGCAACACGGATTAAAAAGCATACAAAACTATCTACAAAGGTTCCCTCAAACTTTTAATGAATTCACAAGATTGAATAACTTAGTGACACTTCATTCAAAAAGCATTTATTATTTTTCCAGAATGTTTAAGCCTAGGCCCTGGCTATGAAGCATAGGTACGATACAATGATATAGATATGATACAATAAAAATATGGCGATATGACAAACTTAAAAAAAAGATATAAAAACAACAGGGTACGAGATTTTTATATTATATATATATGTATATATTTTGCCATGTTCTCATATTTATATTGCAGCTCATATGATAGACTATAAAAATTTATACATCTTTTTGATATGAATTTTAAAAATATCTTTTAAACATTCTAGAAATCAATTATACTTCTATATTCTCAAACGTTTTTGATACTACTAAAAACGATATTATGAATAATCAAACTTGAAAAAAAATGAAAATAAACTTCAACAATAATTGAATTTCAAAAAATTCTAAATTTAAAATAATATCATAAAATTTGTTTGAATACTTCCCAATCTACCACAACAAATTTAGGTGAGATGAGAGTTTTAATATATGACAGTAGATCAAGTTCAATTTCAATCTAAATCCGACCCAATTCAATTAGTTTGATGCAAACAAGATACAACAAATAAACAATATAATTACTATGATCTACACTTAAATATATTGATCTAATTAAAATAGTTGTATACTTTTATTTCTTAAAGTCTCTGACTCACTGAATAAATAATTTTAACAAACAAAGACCAATGTCCTATCTTTTTTGCTTATAATATAAACTCAATTAAAGTAAAAAAAATGATTGACATCTAATAAAAATAACAATAAAGTGTCGGTTGAGGTAACAAAAACAACGATAATGATATTTATATGACTGCGAAAAAGGTCCGCTAAAGTAGAAGATATAGCAGCTTGCAGATATTATATCATTTTCTACTATTGAGACTCTAACATGCTTAAAGTTTTTTGTTCCCCCACTTATGTGAACTCGGTTGTCACTCTCTTATTGCGAGCCATCGTGTTTAAGCATGAGCTATTTTTTATATATGACCCATTTTTATTTTGTATTGTGTAAGCTGAAATAATTGATTCAGTATTTTTTTCTGTAATTAGAAATATCGAAAAGTATTAAACAAATATTAGATAAATATCGAATTTATTTTAAAAAATTGTGGCATATCAAATATATATCGATAGATTATCAGAGGAATCAAAATCTAATACAAGTATGAAACAAATATATCAAACTTCAAGAAATATTAGTGCTTCGTAGAGCCCAAATATAGGTACAATGGAAGACAAAATAAACAAACAAGCTAATTTTGAATAATCGAAAGCAACTATCCATCATACTAATAAATTTATCTAGAATCTAGGAATGAGTATAAAGAGGGGTAAATAGATCTTAATTAAAATATTAATTTGCTTTCACATAAAGTTTAATTTACTTATATCACAATTATCTCAAGAAACAAGTTTGCAATAAGCAAGCAGAAGCAATAAACCAAAATTCACTTACAATCAATAATGAGATGAAGTCAAGATATAAGTGCAAGTAAATAAATGGCACAAGGATATAGTGTGGTTCGACTCAAACCTAAGCTCACATCCACCTCAACACAATCTAACTATTTAACTATACAAAAACACATCTTTTGTTAAAGGCAGAGAAGCTCATACAATCAAATCATTTTCTATTAACTGCAAATGCCCTCCTTAATCTCACTAGTAAAGGAAATAATAAAAACTCAAAATGATACAAAAATATGCAATAATTATAAATCAACTAATCTCTGTCCTTTCTAGGATTGCACTTTGAAAAGCTACAAGTCAATTAATCTCTCCTTCTTAGGATTACACTTTAAAGAACTTGGAGAGAGTTGTACACAAAGATGAGCACTGATGAGCTTGATTTTCACAAATTGTCCACTAATCGCCATTAAATCAACTTTTTTTCTCACCTTTAATCAACTTTTAATTTTTCATACCAATGAATATTAGTCCTCAACTAATAAAATTCAAATAATAGCTTAAAAGGTTATCAACATACCAAAAACTTCATATCTATTTATAAAAGAGAGGTCTTCAATGGCTACTAGAAACTACTGTCAGACTTCCTTTAATTGATCAACTAATTGATCAAACAAATAGTAGTTGAATCCTTAACAGTCACATTTTAGACTGCTTTAATCGATCAAATCATCAATCACACAGGTCTATGATAGATCAACCAAAACTACATGTTACCAATAATCAATTGATCGATCATGGATCATCCCTTGATCGATTAGCCAATCAATCAAAGAGCTATGATCGATGAGATGATCGATCAGCCCAATTGCACTCTACCAATGATCAATCAGTCATCGATCATTCTTTGGTCGATCGAATGATTGATCATCAGCCTAAAATCAGCTAAATCTTTTTTGGTAGATCCAACTTACATTAATTGATCTAAACTTGATTCAATTAATATCTAACAATTATTGGTTCCTCTAATATGATTATGATATAATCATAAATTTTGATATCTGTCACCAATATTTAAGATAGTGGTGAACTAATCCTTTCATCAAATTTGATGATGTATGCTCGAAGTTCATTCCTAGCATAATGCTCCACACTATGGCTGAAGTGAAGAAATTTAAGGTGAAACCACGCTTAGCTTATGGAATGTTAATCAAGACTCAAATATAGGCCTCAAAAATGAAAAGAAGATAAAAATTAATGAGTTTATAATTGAATTATATTTTTGTCTCGTAATATTTGTAGAATTATTATAAAATTATTCTTAAAGTGCTAGAAGATGTGTGAATCATGTTATGAGCACTTAGGACTTAGTTATAGGTTAATTAAAACATATTTGAATCGAGTTAAGTGAACCAACTAATATTTAAGTTTGCAAGTTCGCTGTCATCAATAGATTGGTCGATAATCAAGCTGTTCAATATATAAACTGATAAATCAAGCTATCTGCTTGATTGATCAAAGACCTTTGATTGATCAGTTGATCAATCAAACCTGCTACCTTTGATAGATCAAGTTGTAGATTATGATGGCTATTTTGATCGATCAAAGATGTCTGAAATATGATCATTGAGTTTCCAACGCTAGTTGTTTGATCGATTAACTAATTGATCAAAGACAATTCTGAAGCAGTTTTTGCTACCTGCTGGAGACATTTTCTATATAAATGGTGCGGATATTTTGAGACTTATTTTTTATGATTATTAAACATCTTTCACCTCTCATTTGATGAGTGAGAGTTGAGGTGATTGAAAAGAGATTAAGGTGATTAATCAAAAATTAAAAGTAATTAAGGGTCTCACATACTTATAGTTGATTCACTCTCTTCAAACTCTTTAAAGTTCAATTCTAGGAAGGAGATATGTTAGTTTTATTGTACTTATTGTATATCTTTATATCGGTTTTGAGTTTCATTATTTCCCTTACTTGATTAGTGAGGAGAATCTCTAGTTGGGATCTAGAGGAGGTGATCTGATTCCTTCAAACTAAGTGTGAAGAAGACCATTAGTATAGAGCTAAAGGAGATTTGGATTCGGGCATCTTCACATTACAACAAATGAGGGATTGCATTGTACAGGTTTCTCAGCCTTTGACCAAAGAAGTGGTTTAATGCATAGTTGGTTTTACTATTTGGTTAAGATCATAGATACCATAAGGTATCAAACCTCATTAAATTTTTGTACTCTTTGTATATGTGATCACATTTACTCTCTGCATATCTTATTATTGGTTCAGCTTATATTCGTTGCTCATATTATTGCTAACTTGCTTGTGTGTTATTTTAATTGTGATATAAGTAAAGTAAATTAAATTTTAATTATAATCTTTTCACCCTCCCTTTAGGCTCATACCGAGATCCTATAATTAGTATTAGAGCATGAGTCTTCCAAATTAGATTTAACTACCTAGAAAGTTAGGATGATGTCTAGAGACCAAGAAGGCCAATTCAACCATAGACCACCTCTAGTTGATGGTCTAAAATTTTCTTATTCGAAAATGAGAATGACTAATTTTATCCAAACTGATTTTGATACGATAATGGCCTTCAAGATAGGTTTTCAATTTCCTAAAAATAACAATGAAAATATTTTGGATAAAAAAGATTGGCTAAAAGCGGATAGGAAGAAGGTAATGGTAAATGCCAGAGAAATCGCTACTCTTTTATGTGCTTTACATATTGAAAAAGTAAATAAATCAAGGCCACAAAATTTGGCCAAGAAAATATGGGATAAATTAGTTAAATTGAATGAAAACTCACCCGAAATGAAGAGCTAATAAGGAGCTATTTAGAAGTCAAATTAATAATTTTAAGATGATTAAGGGAGTAAAAGTAGCCCAACTGCATGCTAGATTTAAAGAAATATATTATGACTTAATTAGACTAGATGAGAAATTAGAGAATCGGAAAGTTATTACCAAAATATTAGAAGCCTTTCCTAGAAATCAATTATGGGTTGAAAAAATTGATGCTATTGGAGTGTCCCAAAATTTAGACACTTACGAGTTAGATGAATTATTTGCACATTTCGAATTACATAAAAGCAAATTTGGAGATGAGAAAAAATCTATAAAAAATATTGCTTTAAGTTTCCAATATGAATCATCCAAAGAAAATGAAGGTGATGATGAAGAGAGTGATGTTGGGGATAACATAGTATCCCTCATGATTACAAGAATCATAAGTTGTGAGAAGAAGATTAGTAGAAATAATTTTTCACCCAATCATCTAGAAGAGAGGTGAAACATAAAAATTCTATTACTTGCTTTAAATGTAATAATGTAGGGCATGTTAAAGATAAGTACCCAAAGTCAAATCAAAAGCAAGACGAAAAGGAAAAAAAAAAGATCTTAAAAGCCACATGGGATGACTTCTCTTCATTTTTATCCCCCAGTGATGGCCAAGTGGCACATGTTACCCACCTTGTGTTGATGTCAATCCAAAATAAAGAGGTAACCAATAAAGAAAATGAAAATGAGATTTTTATAATAATTTACTTATTTTAGTTGAAGAATTAATGAATGAGCTAGGACATGCATTAATTCACATTCTAGTCATTTCATGTCTCTATGTACATCTAAGAAGAGGATAATTCAAACTTGAGTATATAAAACAGCATTGTAGGTACGAAAATCTTTAATTTTTTCTTGTAGGTAACCAACTCGGAGAATGAAATACTGACAAGCTATCCTCAAATAATATGGTCGTACATATCCCTAAAATTGGTACAATTATTCTAGTTTAATTCATTCTTCCCACTAATAATATGTTATACATGTTAGATGGCATGTTTCAACGATATTTTGTTCATTTGTGTAAGTGGAGATTTATGAATGCTTTATTCTATGGTTTCTCCATTGTATTACATGTGCATGTCTATACTATCATATCATGTAAATATGTTTTATTTATAATTTAATTTGCTCATAATTATTCTATCATTTAAAATGTGTTTAAATAGTTTGTCATGTGTTTATATAATTTTAAGTGAGTTTGATCTCATGAATCAAAAACTTTGTCTTTGAGAGCCCTAGATCTCAATTTTAATTTTACTTATTATTTTGATGCAAATTTGATTTAAGCATAGTTATTTTATTTATTCTAATATGTTTGAATTGTTTTCAATGTATTTGAAAGTTTTTTAAATCAATTTGGATGCATAGCATGTTTATTAATTGATTTACAGAGATTAGAAGTTATTTTCATAATTTTATGATATTTTTAATTAACTACTACTTGAACATATGTATTTTATGCATTTAAATGTGTTCGAATAAGGTGCATTCTCATATTTAAAGTTATTTCACTTTTAACCCATGAGTTTGTTTGATTAAAATTGATGCCTTTGAGTTAAAACTTAGAGGAGTAAAATGAACATTTTGCATTGAATTAATTTGAAATTGTTTTTGCATGTATAGATCATCATATTAGGTTTGGATACCAAATTTCCTGATTTTTGAAATTAATTTGAATTTATTATAAATTTTGAAATCTAGCTTAAAATTTCATATTCTAGCACTTCGCAGAATCTGGTCGATCAGACAACATAATCGATCAAAGCCTGCTTCGAAGCTATGCAAGTAAAGCTTATCAACACTTTGATCTATCAAATAAAATGGCCCCCTGTCTTTGGCTGACCAAACTTCCAAATCGATTAAGTGATCCATCAAAGCATGATTAGTTGCAAAATATTGAATTGCTATACTATCCGATGCTTTGTTCTCACTTCTCATGAGCTTTGATTTTAATTGTTTTGTTTTATCTTTATTGAATTAATATTTACAATTTAACATACTTGTCTTATTTGAAATTAAAATGAGTTATATTTTTAATGAGATAATTTATCTTTTCCCTTACGCATTGATACTTGAATTGCATATTTGCCTCAAATGTCATCTTCCAGGTTAGTAATGCATTATTTTCTTTTGAAAAAATAATAGAGAAAATCATTGCATGACATCTTCCTACTTTTCTTGAATACTTGGATGTGTTAGTTTTCGTCATGCTGCAATTATCATGTGCTTGTGAGGGAGAGATTAGAAGTTGTTGTATACTACATTTCTGCTTTCTCATCATGTTTAGAGATCTCATGCAATCGCTTAGTTTAATTTAATATCATTATGTACATGTAAGATCTTAAAACCTTATCCCCTATTCTCTTACTTTTGCTAGTATTTGATTGTACTCCAATCACCTTTGTAAAAGGGAGAGTTAGAAGCTAAGTATTTAATGCAATTTTTGCTTATTCATTACACTTATCTCATGCATATTCATGATTACTCTGAAAATTATTTTGTGCATCCAAAAGGAAGAGATTAGCTTTATTTATGCCCTCATGTTAATCATTGTATATGTTTGATGTTTTAATTTGAAATTTATTGCTTATATATTTTAATATTGAGAATGATATAGTAATTTGAGGGGAGTTCTAATTACAATTCTTAACACCCCTAAGTAGACCTTAGACACATACTTTTGCTTTATTAAACATATTTTATTTAATATTTGTCAGAGCAAGAGAGAGTAAATGTTTAAGTTATAATTTCATATATTTATGTAAAAATGCATGATTAAGGGGGAGGTTAATATCTCATTTCTATTCTAATCTTTATGTGCTTTATTATTTTAATCTAACATAAATAATCTTGCCAAACATAAAAAAGGGAAGATAGTTGATTTCTCCAATGTGAAATTTGATATTTGTAATCATCTTTAAGTTAATGGTGAACTAATTTCTTCATTAAGTTTGATAATGTAAGCTCAAAGTTTATTACTAACATGATGCTCCACACTATGATTGAAGTGAATAAGCGTGCGAGTAAAACTGTGCTTAGCTTACGGAGTGTTAGAATAATCAAGACCCAAATATAGACCTTAAAGATGAAAGGAAGATAAAAATCAATGAGTTATTACTGTATTATGTTTTGATCTTATAATATTTGTAGAATTATTTTGAGATTGTCCTTAGAGTGCTAGGAGATGTGTAGCTCGTGTTATGAGCACTTACGACATCGTTATAGGTTAGTTAGAATATATTCGAATCAAGTTAGATTGAATAAATCAACTAATATTTGGGTTTGCAAATTTGTTGTTTTCGATATATCAGTCAATAGATCAAACTGTTTGATAGATCGATCGATAGATCAAGCTATCTGCTTGATCAATCAGCTGATCAATCAAAGACCTTTGATGATCGATCAAACCTATTACTTTTGATAAATCAAGTTATAGATCTGCTAGTTGTTTTGATCAATCAAAGTTGTCTCAATGTCACAGTTGAGTTTTTAATAGCTGATTATTTGATCGATCAAAAGCAGTTCTGGGGAGATTTTATTAGTCATTAGAGACATTTTTTATATAAATAATGAGGACATTTTGAGGCATATTTTTGATGATTATTGAACATCTTTTACCCTCATTTGATGAGTAAGAACTAAGGTGATTGAAAAGTGATTAAGGCGATTAATTGAAGATTAAAAAGCAATTAAGGCTCTTAAGTACTCATAGTTGATCCACTCTTCAAATTATAAAAAGTTCAATTTTAAGAAGGAGAGAGATTAGTTCTTTTGTGTTTATCGTATATCTTTGTATCGATTCTAGGTTTTATTGTTTCCACCACTTGATTAATGATGAAGGCCTCTAGTTGGGATCCAAAAAAGATGATTTAGTTCCTTTACACTAAGTGTGAAGAGGGTTTTAAGTGCAGAGCTAGAGGAGATTTGGGTTTGGGAATCTCTGCTTTAAGACAAAGGTGTGAATGGATTATACAGGTTTCTCCGCTTTTGACCAAAGGGCAGTTTAGTGGATAGTTGGTTTACTATTTGGCAGATGACATAGATACTATAAGGTATCAAACCTCGTAAAATCCTTGTGTTTTTTATGTATGATTTCATTTACTCTCCTGCACGTTTTATTATTACTTCTGCTTATATTTATTATTTATATTATTGCTAACTTGCTTATGAGTTATTTTAATTGTGAATTAAAGCAAATAAATATTAATTAGGATCTATTCACCCCCTAGATCCAATCCTAAATCCTACAATAATATTCTAAGTGCTTATAATATGATCTAAAATATCTCCTAATACTCTAAGAATAATCTTACAATATTTCTACTAAAATATAAATAATAAATAATTAAAAAAATTTAATAAATCTTTGACTTGATCTCTAAGGCTTGTTCATCAATCTTAATCACTCTAATAATCCATAAGCTCAGCATGGTTCCCGCCCAAGCTACTTCACTTGATGTGGTCAATCATGACTCATATCGATATTATCGCAACCATCTCCACCCACACCTCCAAACACTAATACTCTCTATATATACGTATATATATGTATATTTTTGTGTTACGGTAGTATGTTGTAACATCAAGTAATTTAAACATAGAAGTGTTGTCAGCTTTTGTTTTAGGGAACTGCATGATTTAAATATTTTCTCTTAACTATAGAGTTTCTCATTATTAGTCTCACAGTTCTGCCCCAAAAGATCTATTATTTGAGATCACGTTGTACCTATATGCTATAGGATCAATTCCTAACTTATTCATATGGGATTATTCTATCATGCTTGTTCGTGTGGGATTTGTGTAAAAGTACCCTCTTAGTACTCCTCCCACCCTTGGGAAATAGCATCCTTATACGTCACCACGACTCAAAGGCACGAGAACCTGGGCCACATCTCACATGTGACCCACCCACCAAAGCTCAGAGGTCAAGGTCAACTCCAATACCATATTGTAATATCTCATAATTCAGATGTAGAGGTATTTTCGCTTTGGCTTTAAGGAACCATATGACTTAAGTACTTCCAAGGAGATCACTCATCTAAGTACTAATCCAGCTCAAGCATATTTAACTATAAAATTTCTTATCATTGGCCTCACGTTTTTACAAGAAAAGATGCTTCTACTATTTGTTGTGACCAAATCATATGGATTAAAAAATTAAGTAATAATTATTGCTTTTGATATATCTTGACTAATTATTTATCCAAAGTTCAATTTATGCGCTTATTTTAAGTTTAGAATTATACTACATAGTGGTGTTCTCTGTCACACTGCTCGATGCTGAGCCTATCCAATTCAATGCTCCACTGCATTGGGCTCAAATGCCAGGATGTGGTCGTGACATATGTGTTGGTTATTTTTAATTATTTGGTGGATTTTATGCCTTCAAGAAATAAAATGGAGCATTTATCGAACATAGATGCTCTATATTAATATTTTGTGCCCTTAGGAAATGAAATGGATCGAGGACAAAGCTAAAGAAATTGATAACTTGGGTTTCAAACTTTGGTACTTTGGTAAGAATAAAGCTAAAAATGTAGTCAGTATAATTCTCGATAAGAATTTGAAGGATCATATAGTGAAAGACAAGAAGAATGAAAATAGAATTATAGTAATCAATAGAACAACTAATAACAATGTAAATCTGTATGCCCCCAAATGGGTTTGAATGTAAGAATTTTGAAATGATTTAAAAGAATTGATATAAAAGATACCTTAGAAAGAAAAAAATACTTACAGAAGTGGATCTAAACGGACAAGTAAGAAGCACTGCTAAGGAATTAATAATATTCATGGTGGTTATGATTTTGGGGAGACTAATAAGGAGGGTAAAATTATTTTAGAGTTTTTCTTAGTTTATAATTTTTTATTGCTAATACTTAATCTCAAGTGAGAAAAAGCTCAAAGAAATGGTTTGAACATATAAATCATAAGTTCTCCAATAAACAAAGATTATTGGATCTTGCCCATATAAAAGGAGAAAAAGGAAAGACAAAAAAATATAACAAGAAATTATAAAGAATGATCTTACATACTTGAAGCTAAATAAGAAATTATTATTTAATAGAGTGTAATAAAAATAAAAGATTCATATAGCCAACTTCACGTAGTGGGATAAAGATTTGATTGTTATGGTTATTTGTGGTAGAGTTTATGTATAAGTGGGCTACAAGTATCTTGTATTACATGTATGTATTTTGGTGGAGTACATATATTATGTGTGTATTGAATTATAAATATTTTATATACGAGGGGAGAAATCAATTACCAGGCAAATAAACAACCGAGCAATCCACCTTCAACCAGACTAACAAATAGAAACTTTAGAATATTTAGCCAGATAGACAACCAGACTATCTTCCTGCAACCAAACAACCAAATGGACAGACAGCCAAACTGTCCTGCAACCGGACAACCAACCGAACAGACAGCTCGACTATCCTTCTGCAATCGAATAGCCAAGAAGACTATCCTTTCAAACCGAACTTTCTTCCCTTCACAAGCAGGAGCAAATTAAAGCAAGTCACACTATCCTCTAGAAAAGGACTATCCACCTTAGTAGTTTCAACAATTTTCTTATTTTCAAATTTAAATTCCTCCCACTTCTTAGATGGTTGGGGGAGGTTCCAACCAACTTTTAAAGATGGGAAATAGCCCTAGTTGAGGCCTTAGACATCTATTGAAAAAGGGAGATGCTTTTGATGAATTTTTACAAGTAATGAAAATTAAATTTCACTAGAGGTGTTAGTGAAGGCTGAAGAACCAGGTGAGTTCCAGGCAATTTCCAGAATGAGGCAGGTGGCCAAGACTCCAAGGAGGTAGAGGTGCTATTCTCCTTGCATTCTAAACATGGTTGGAGGTACGTCACATTTAGATTCTTTTCCTTTTGTAAGATTCCCCTAGAACTCATTATAATATCTCATTTACTTGTTTCTCTACTTTGTTCTAACTCACATACCCTATGTCATATTGTTCTTATGTCATTGTAGATTTATAAGTATTGTACTTGTGTTTACTTAATTTATAAGTGTTCTTATTCTAGAGTGTAAGATTTCGTTGGATATATATAAGTTGGAATGATTTTCTCTCTTAAATTCCAGATGCTAGTGTGTGATAAGTATATTTTGTGTTTGATGTAATTTATATATGTTTAATTTGATCTCTAAACTATATGCATTAAATACATATTAAAGTCATTGCCTTGATGATAATGAAGCCTTGCATTTGCATGTTAGATAGCATATAGATTAAGGAAACCCAAACAGAAATCCTAACTCAAATATAAATTTCTTTATCTCGTTTCCCCTAGTACTCATTATATATCTCATTTACTTGTTTCTCTTTAATTGATTCCATAAGATTTTCCTTTAAATTAAAATGGACCTCCAGAAGAGCTAATTCTCTAACAAAAATAGGATAATTAGCACTTAGATTTTTATATTTTGATGGTCACTTTAAAATCCTATCACCAGCTGTCATCATCACCTCAATCATAGTATAGAGCATTAAGTTAGCAATAAAACTCTAAGCCTACACATATCAAACTCACTAGATTGTTACTCACCAACTAACTTAAACATAATGACAAACATAATACCGCATGATTATAAAATAATCACAATAAAGAAACCAGAATAATGAAGGTATATATTAAAAACCATTACAAAGTCAACAACCATTATTAGAAAAACTAAAAATAACTACAAAATCTAAACAAGTACAAGTTTCCTAGAGAATAATATATCAACGTAAAAGTTATGAGTTATAGAACCTACCGGAAAAGCAAAGTCAAGAAGTGCTGTTTGATTGCTCCCAAATTTTGTAAATAAAAGACTGCCAGGATGTGACTACAAAATAAAAATAAGAATGAATCAATCAAAACCCTCAGAGATCACATTAATGACAAAAATGGAAGATGCTAATTTATAACAAGAAATTTTAAGTTTACCTTCTTAATACAAAATAAAAATTAGCATCAAGCAATAAAAAACAAGAGAAGTTACATTATAGCCTCTGATATGTATGTTCATCTTAATCAAGAATTAGAAGTCACCTTCTCTTTGCGATTGTCCATCTGAATGTGTGAACCAATTACAAGAATGCCCGCTGGCAATGATTCCAGCTTGCCCTTCAAAGAGGAAGTCGAATCTGAGAATGAGCCCATAGATTTTTCTATGTCTTTGATAAATATAATTAAAGGACCCTGTTTACTTTCTTCAGATGCAACCTATGGTACAGTACATAATTGTAATGAGTAAAAGCAAAAGATAGTTATTAATGTGGACAAATGGAAACCAGAGTCCCTAAAAGCAAATATGAAACAGATTCACCTCTATCAGTTCATCCATAGCAAGTTTTTCAGTATCTTCTCCTCCAAAAGAGTCCAAGCGAAGAAAATCAGCTGGTTTGTCAAGATAGCAATGAAAGAAATTTTAGTTCCAAGCTCACTTATCACAGAAGTTATGTAAACTAATTCCTCCCGCAAGAATCATAACATATTAGTCCAAAATGAGTCCAAAAAGTTATAATATTATTTTTAATTAAATATATCTCATGGATTTTTTGCTTCAGCATGAGCTGATCTTAGCATGTAGCCAGCACCACTTGACAAAAATTTTTTTGGTTTGCAGTAGCCTATTCATGAAAAAAGGAATGATGCCTACTTTTTCTCTATGTTGGAGCACTTCAAAGGAAATGAAACTGCACGTACGGGACTTAGGAAATGAGAAGTAAATTATTTTATATCAGCATGACACATCAAGAGGGTGAAAATTGCTGAAATCCGAAATTGGAAAGCTAAGACGAATGTTTCTTCTTCATCCATTCAGCACACTGGAGGTGGTTCTGGGTATCAATAGACTTCATAGGGGCTGCAAGTCTTTCTCCATTGGGTGCTACTGTTGGTATTTACATTTAGTGATTATTATTTGCTGAAATTCCTGCGATCCTACATGTTATTAGGCGTTTTTTTCATAATCTAAAATTGCCCATTAATTCATCGGTTCTCCATGTATGAACAGCTATAAACCTTAAAATATCTCACACTGTCATCGTTTTTTAACTAAATCAGTGGAATCCTCATGCGAAATCCTTAGAATCTTCACTATTTCCATGCTTTTACTCATAATTTAAGGTGAGAAACATTTCACATGTTGAATGGAAAACCCCACGCCTTAGGTAATTTTAATTCTAATGCATTAACATCCTAAAACTTGGTAAGAATTTCATTTTCCCACGTAAGTTTAAGGATTTTTAATAATCAACTTAATTAAATTTAAACAACTTAATGGTCTTTTATGTGAACGCAAACTCTTGGCATATTTTAGGTTCTGCAGCCTAATCTCGTCTTAAATGTATGAATCCGCATATATGAATAATGACTTTAATAAATGCTTAAAGTAAATTTCATTTGCAGAAAATCATAAAATTTACGTTTTAACAATCCAAAAATTTTTTCCAATCATTTTGGATCAACCTACTTAGACTAAAACGCCATTAGTTAATATAAATTAAAGTGAGAATCTTCGTAACGTCATTGATCAATTTGAAACTAAATTTAGGATATCTTGAATTCTAAAATTTCCTGTCACATAAAGCTTAAAACATAAAAAACATTGACAGCTTGAGGATTGCTCCAGTGTCCTCATGCTTCATCAACTAGTAACTTATCCAAATCACCTGAACAGAAAAATCCACGATCATCCTCGCACAGACCTCCCAGATCATTGCCTTCAATAATTTGCTTATCAAATCTGACCCCAAGTTTTGAGGATCCATTCTCCTCAAAGGCAAGAAGTACTTTTCCTCGAAAACCATAATTTGGACCCCTGCTAAAGCAGAAAAATATGGGCAGTTTTTTAATAGCATAATTGTCAAGAAACATTCAAATACTAATTCCCATTACTTTCACAAATTAAAAACAGAAAAGAAATTAGAAGTTCAAAAAGTCTAAGGGTATTTATTTCAATGAAATGCCTATTCCATTCTATTCTTATTCTTTATGGAATAGCTAATCTCATGTTTACTTTGAGGAAATTTACATTCCACATTTTATGGAATAAGCATTCATTTCCACTATCTAAAAAATAGTTATTCTTTCGCTATTCCTTGTGGAATAAAAATATTATTTCAAAATTACCTTATTCACACATACACACATACACGCATACATATACATACGAATACATATGCATATATATGTACACATTCTTATATATATACTGTAAATATATATATTTATATGAATTATATTCATCTAATTATTTGTGTAAAATTAAATTTAATAATAGCCTCGTTTGGTTCAAGCTTTTTTTTTAAGCAAGAAAAAAAAATTAATTTATTTTTTAAATTTAATATCAAAGAACTTTATTTTAATATTAGAAAATGGATAAAATATAAAATAAAATTGATTTTAAGATTTGTATTTGTATTGGATGTGCAATAAAGTTGATTTTTACAGTTGAAATTTGTGTTGGGCCAAAAAAATACCTCGAACCAAATGAGGTTGTTCATAGGTATTTTAGTACTTTCTTTTCTATTTGTTTTTCATTCCACATTCTATTCCATTCAAGTAAAAAAAGAAACTGCCATTATATTTTCCTTGGAATGACAATTCCATTCCTATGAAATAATAATTCCACTCTAATTTCCATACCAAGTGCGCATTGAACTTATCAATAAATCTCTAATAGATGATTCATCAAGAGATCAAAAACTAGATACTAACTACCCACAGCATTGGATGTCAAAGCTTAGTTATTACAACATACTGAAGTAACAAATTGATGGCACAATTTCAAGAAAGATACACTAGCGTACTACATTTTTTGTGGAATCTAGGAAAAGTCAACATAGATTTACTCACATAAAAATGATTTTTTCCTCGCTATGAAGAACAAACACGTAAGGGATACAAGAAACGTAATGAAATGGACACGAAAATACGAAACTCTTTCAAAAAAAATAAAGTATGACACGTCGTGGACACTTTAAATAAATATAATTATTTATTTATTAAAATTTAAATAAAAATATAAGAAACTATAAATTATTCAAACACATCTCTCTCTTTTCAATGATTTTCATATATTTCATTAATACTTAAAAGATTGATTGACGGATTAATTTAGAGGCATTGTGACAGACAACTGTTAACTTAATCAAAACAATTAACAAGTTACAAATAATTAAATACTTTTTAAAAATACTGATTAATTTGCTTTGAAATTTTCTATTAATATTATGCAAATATAATGCTATACATAAATAGTCAATTTATAATTTTCAAAAATTATGTTATGTAATATAAAAAAATTATGTTATGAATTAAATTAAAAATATTATGACAAAAATATATATAGTCAACTAATTTAATAATAAATCTAATGTAAAAAACAAAAAAGATGAATAAAAGACGTTTTCATTCTTATAAACATAATGACGCATACGAGCATGCATGTTTAAATATATAAAAGAATTATTTTAAAAAATAAGAATAAGCCAGCAGACAAAACAAATTACTAATAAAACAAGTAAAATTAAAAAGAACAAAATTAATAAAGTATTCTCCTAAAGTGTCCTGAAAGTGTCCAAACATGTCCAGTATATTTTTTATATAAAATAAATTTAGACACTAATTTTGACGTATCTGACACGTATCTACAAATATCCATCATATGTCGATGTCCAACACGCATTCGACACCGCCGCAAGACTATATTAGAAATGTCTGTGCTTCATAGTTTACACCATCAGCTAACAAAATGTTCTTATATTGTCTTGACTAGGTTCTACTCCCACCACCAAAAATGAAGGGGATTTATGTCACATTCAATGAATCACGTAGCCGTAATAATCATAAAGGGAAAATTAGGATAATGTCCAGGCAAAACATTTTCTCCTGTCAGACTCTTGCTTTCTTCTTTTGAAGATCTATTAAACCACAATGCAAGACAAAGCCCAGGTACGAATAGAAGGCACTTATAGAAACAAAGTGGTGGTTTTACAATAATGTTTGTGAATTAGAGATATTAGAGAGATAGCTAGTATACATAGAAAGAGAGAATAACTTACCTTTGAGCATGAGGAAATCCCATAGGATTTGAGGGACCAACGTACTTTACTCTATCACCTAAATAAGCCAATTGATGCACGGTGAGCCAAAAATTTCAAGGAAAAATACAAGCATCCTGTCAAGAGGTGGCATGCAAGTAACTCGTCAGCTGCACAACAAGAGATATGTCGTACCTTCTTTAAATGAATAGGGCTTTGATGTTGCTGCTGAACAATCCTGCTTTGGGAGAGAATGTAGATTGCATGAATATGAACTAACAATGTCGGCCTCCAAATTAGAAGATGGTCGCTTGTAATGCGAGATATCAGCTAGTGTAGCTCTCTGTTTGGCAAGAAAACTAGTTAACTTGTCTACTTTTGCAGCTTCTTTTGGCGGAAGTTCCGAATCTTTACAATAAGGCCCCTAAACTCATTTGCAAGTGCAATATAAAGAAAAGATTCAATTCACATCAGAGTTTAATTCTTAACTTTAATGACAATAATCACTTAATTATCAAAATTATGGTACTTTTTAACACTTATCATAAATACTAATTGAGAAAACAAAGCATGAAGAAGAGTCAATGTAACAAAAGGTCAAGTCACTGAAGTGAAATTGGACCGCAATGAAAAAAAAGGTGCTTTTGAATTATTGTACAGCACATATTTCTTCTCTATACAGATACATTATGCTCAAAAATATCTTCAGTATGTCTAAGAATTGTTTGGCTCAAGTAAAAAACTTTATTTCAATTTTCCTATTTGATCATTCAATTTCTCAAAGCACACCCTTAATATTTTAATTTTATATCGCACTGTATTGCCAGAATATAATGAAAAATAGGCAAGGGTCCCTGCATCGGTGCCCAAGTGTAATGATAAATGAGCAAGAGTTCCCAGATTACGAACGAATGCAGGTAAAGAAGCTAGTCCAACATATTAGAACTCCAATCACTGAGATAATCTCACATCATGAACAAATACAGGTAAAGAAGCTAATCCAACATATTACAACTCAAGTCACTAGAATTAGATTAGAAACTTGGAATATAGTCACCCGGATAAGTAGCTGATGGATTAGTAGATATTATGATTCATACAAATATTAATATTTTGTGCCTTCAGAAAATAAAATGGGTTGAAAAAAATGCCAAAAAAATGATAGCTTAAGTTTCAAATTTTAGTACTCTGGTGAGAATAAAAATAAAAATGGAGTGGGTACAATTCTAAATAAGAGCTTGAAAGATTCATGAAGTGAAAGTCAAGAAAAATAATGATAGAATTATGTTTTTAAAAATTATAATCAATGGAATGATTATGAATATTGTAAGTGTGTATGCCTCTCAAGTGGATTTGAATGCAAGCATAAAGAAAAAATTTAGAATAATTTGAAAAAATTAATACAAAAGATACATCAATAGAAAAGATTATTAATCGAAAAAGATCTAAATTGACATGTTAAAAGTATTGCTAAGAAATTCAATAGCATTCATGGTGAATATGATTTTAGAAAGATAATGACGAGGGTAAAACTATTTTAGAGTTTTTCTTAATGTATAATCTTGTAATTATGAATACGTTATTCAAAAAAATGAGTATATTATCACTTACCAAAATCTTCAAAAACTCAAATTACTTTTCTTATAAGGAAATAAAATCACTTAAATTGTAAAGATTGTAAAGTCATTCTATGTGAATGCTTGACTATCTAATATCGATTAATTATTTCAAATTTTAAAATAATGTATTAGAGAAGGAATAATAAGTTAAATACTATCCTCGAACTCGATGGTGGAATCTAAAAAATGAAGATAAATGTATTTTTTTAAAAATTGTTCTAGAACTTGGGTAGTGGAATATCAATAGAAAACTGATATTATGTAACTGATGATTACTAACTGCATCCATAAGGTGGTGAAAGACATGTCGAGAGAATCCAAAAGAATGACTTGAAATAATAAAGATATTTGATGGTAAAAAGAAGACGTACAAAAAAAATTAAAGAGAAGAAAATTTATTATAAAGACTGATTTAAAACAAAAATAAGATAAATGAGAGAAACATAAAGTGGCTCAATAAGACTCTAAGAAAACAACCTGCAATATAAAAAACATGACTCTTTAGAATTGATATGAGAAGCTAAACATTAAGAAAGGAGAAAAATAAATATATAAAATGGCCAAAGCAATAGATAAAAAAATAAAAATTTAACTAAAGTAAAATATATTAAGAATGAAGATCAAAAAATATTTTTTATAAAAGAAGAATCAAAGATATCTATAAATTACTTTCAACAGTTTTTTAATAAAGATTGTGAAAATACAACTGATGTTACTTGACTTAATACCCCAAAAGAAAGTAAAAATGTCTCGCATCCATCGTATCAGTAAAGCTAAAATGTGAAAAATTAAAAAAAAAATTGAAGTATAAAAAAATAGTAGGACCAGATGACATTCCAACAAATGTTTAAAAGTACTTGGGAGATGAAAAAATTTATTAGCTTACTAAATTGTTTAATATAATATAATTTTGAAGACAAATAGGAAACCAAATGAATGAAAAAAAAGTATATTGATACTTATTTATAAGAATAAAAGTGATGTATAGAATCGTTCCAATTATAGAGGAATTAAATTAATAAGTCCTATTTTAAAACTCTGAAAGAGGGTGATTAGACATAAATTACGCCGTGATATTAAGGTATCAAAGAATCACTTTGAATTTATGTCAGGTAAATATAGTATGAAAGTTATTCATTTATTGAGAATTTAATAAAAAAATTTAAGGAGAGAGAAAAAACTACATTTAGTTTTTTTGATCGAAAAAACCCCTATGAAAAATTTTTAATGAAAGTACTTTAAAGAGTTTTAGAAAAAAAAAAATTTACACTGCTTATATTCAAGTTATTAAAGACATATATAAAAAAATTATAACCTATGTTTAGATATAAGGAGATTTGATTAAGAAATTTTTTTATTACAATTGGATTACACCAAAGCTCAATTTTAAATCCGTATCTTATTGCTTTAGTTATGAAAGTCTTGATTGGACATATTCAAAATGAGATGTCTTAATGTATGCTTTTCGTAGATAATATTATTCTTATTGATAAAACTAAAGAGGAAGACAAAGCGAAATTCACGCTATAGAAGAATACTTTAAAATATAAAAATTCTCGTCTTAATAAATAAAAAATTAAATATATGAAGTGCATATTTAGATAAAAAAGAAGCATTAATATTAGCAATGTGATAATTATGATCAAATTATCAAGAAGAGAGCGCTTTAGGATAAATCATACAAAATGATGTTATTAATTGGATCTAGGCAAGATGGATAAAATAAAAAAATGCTTCTGGCATGTGATGCGATAGAAAAATTTCATTCAGACTCAGGAGTAAATTTTATAAAACTTTAGTAAAATCAACGATGATATATAGTGTTGAATGCTGACTTACGAAGAAGAAACATACAAATAAAATAAGTGTTGCAGAAATGAGGATGCTACGGTAGATGTGTGTATATACATGAAAAGATAGAATTAGAAATGAGTATATTCGTAAGAAAGTTGGAATTGTATCAATTGAGAATAAACCTAGAGAAAGTTGACTTAGATAATTTGAACATGTAAATCGTAGGGCAGTTGAAGCTCCGGTTAGGAAAATCGAATTATTGAATTTTGCCTATGTATAAAAAAAAAGACGAAGACTAAAGAAAACATTGCAAGAAATTATAAAAAGTGATCTTACTCAATTAAACCTAAATAAGAATTTGTTAATTAATAAAGCATAATAAAAATAAAAGAATTCATATAGTTGACCCCACTTGGTGAGATTAAGGCTTGATTGTTGTTATTGTTGAGCTTTAAATTCATAATACTTGGTTATTTTAAAATTAGGCACATTTTCTATCTAGTAAAATATATCTTCTGTAACCTTGGTTCTTACTTCTCTAATTATCACCAACATAGAGATTTGTCTTACTTTCTGTTTCGTATAGTTTTACTTATAAATCCAAATCATGCGATTTTTATATCTTTTGTTGAAAGTATATCATTTACAATTTTACACCTTTTGGAGAGTATAGTTCAGCATATATTAATTTTTATCTAAATTTGCATATATTTGCTATATATAATTTGCATATATTTATTTAAATGTATATTTTTGTATATACAGGGATATATTCAAAATTCAACAATTGTGTGTCCCCTCTATAGTTGTCTGAACCAATCCAAGTCAGAGTTCATTCAACAACCACAACATTTTATTCATGACCCCAAATGAATTGATTCCTCATTTCCTTGTGATTGGAAAGCAAAGATGCTTTTCCAAAACTACATAAACAGCAAATTTATAAAAAAATTCCAAGAGTGTTCTCTCATAGCCATAAGATTATAAATACCTCTCTAGAGTCTTTGGTTAACATCTTTGATACTTGTCTGAATTTTTTTTTTTAGTTTGTCTATATAAACTCTAATATTAAGCGATTACTTTATTTCATATTCAATACAATTCTTAATAAATCAATTAAGTTTATTTCATATCCAACACAATTTTTAATATAAATAAATTATTTCACATTATATTTTTTTTTAAAATGCATAAAATATATTCAAACTATCATTTTTTTCTCCAACCAAAGTAAGCCTAAAGAGAGAAAAGAATCTAAGAAAATATCCCTTTAGAAACCTAACAGTTGCCTCTGTTCCTTGACTTTCACCCACAAATTCATCATTGCAGCTGCCATAACTGGATATTTTGTATGGTTATCAATTTCAACGGCGTCCCATCTCTTTTCAGTGCTTAACAGTATGAGAACTAACACTTGAAGCCTCCGTGCACAAGGCCTCCATTTTCATGCTATCACCAACCCCTCGCGTAAGGACACGAGCAAGAATCCATCAAATCTAGTGATGCGGCTGCATCTACAACAACATCCATACTGATAGTGGCACCAAGTGATGAACATGGACAAGCCAACTTGGATGTATCCCAACCAAGTTATTCTTGTAGGATAGGCCACCAAACTTATTACTATATTCTTAAAGTGGTTAAAAAAACATACATATATATATATTCCAAAATATCTGTCAGCATGCAATCTAATTCATGTCCGCAGGTAATTAATCTATATGCCTGGAATTAATTCATGGAAGAAGGTGCTTTTATGGAAATAATCTAGTAAACATCAATGCATGCCCTATGGAGTTGTGAAATTAATTGAAATTTTGCTCCTAGCAGGGAGTTATTTGCATTAAATAACTGTAGCAAGCTGCATTGCTAAGCTGGAACGGTGAAAAACAACGGATCACCGATGATGTTTATATAGGCAGCCACATCAACATTTTAATGCTTGCAATAAGTGACAGATCTCATGACCCGGTAGAATTTCTCTGATCAAGCAGGAGCAGGTATTCAAGGCGAAAATAGCATTGGTTCTTTATGCACCTCGAAGAGATGGATGGTCATAATTTCTCAAGCAGAAGATTAGGGCTAATGAGTTTTATTTAAACAAGATTACAAGAGAATTTGAGTTTTGATGAATTTGAAAACAGATAACAGGCAAAGGCTTGCCAGCTTTTTTCTAGGCCTGGAAGGGATCTGGAATAGAGTGCAGTGGAGAGGTTCCAAGGCCACATTTCATAAAAGGGATCGCTCGATGAATTTAAGTCTCTTGTCACCTTTATATGTGTTCTTCCACTTTTTCACGTTCCTCCATGACTTCCTCTTTATCTACTATCTTTATATTGTATTTTTTGATAAGAAATTTTATATTATTCCGTCTGGATTTGGACATCTAACTTATATTACATGTGTTTATTAGTTATTTTATGATTACACATTGCTAAACTATGCCTACTTTAGTGTTTCGTATTTCTTTACATTGGTCATGCAAGTCCTGATAAGGCATTCAAAATGAGGTGTCTTGACATATGCTTTGCATAGATGATATTCTCCTTATAGATAAGTCTAAAAAAAGAGTTAACGTGAAACTAGAGCTATAAAAAAATACTTTAAAGTTTAAACATTTTCATTTTAGTAAATTAAAAACTGAATATACGGAGTGTACATTTAATCAAAAAATAAACATTTGTATTAGCGATGTGGTAATTCCCCACCTAGTGGGATTAAATCTTGGTTATTGTTGTTGTTGTATTGGTGATGTGATAATTAATGATCACGCTCTAAATACTTTAAATTAATCATACAAAATAATGGTGAAATAAACAGTGATGTCATTAATAAGATTCAAGCAGGATGGATAAAGTAGAATCATGCATTTAATATATTTTGTGATAAAAAATTCACTCAAACTTAAAATATAAATTTTATAAAACAATTGTGAGATTAACAATGTTATTATTGACCTCTATTTTTATTTCTGATGGCTAATAGTAAAAGAAGATCGATTATAAAATAATTGAGAAAATTAAGGCTAAATGAACTATTTACATAGTTTTAATCAAGTCAAAAATAAAGAAATTTTCTAAAGATATGAAAAATCCTTCAAAATTCTCAAAAAGATGTGAAATTACATTAGTAACAAGTTCAACAGAAAATTGGGTTAATTCAGTCCCCAATGTGGTGCTCAAAGTAGTTAAATCAAATTAATTAATACTTTTGAGCTGTCAACTAAAGGACGAAATTCATTAAAAAAATCTTAAATATTCATAATTAAGAGAAAATTTTAGATAACATGAAAGTGAAAAGTTTGGGTTAATCAGATATCCAATTTAACTCAAATTTATTAAAGTCAGTTAATTTGAGAACTCAACCAGATTGACCAAATTTTGACCAAATAATGACCTACTAAATGGATTTGAAATGAGCCAAAATTTGAAAGCTGGGGTCATTATAATGTTACCTGGCTACACCTCCAGTTAATTTTATTTACGAATTAGTTTGGTATTTTTAGTACCAAATTGCATTGATGCTTATTAATTCAAATTGATACAGAATTGGCAAAATTTAACCACCAAATTAGGTGAGAACTAAGATAACATACTGATGAGGAAGATTTCATAATCAATTTGATAAAATCAAATCAAAATTAAAGTTAAATTGGGTGCCAAATTATCACTGTAAAACATTATGCAGTAGCTCGAGTTCAATGTTTCCATGGCAGAAGCTCACCATCAAAAGCTCACCTTCTAAGGCAGCCATTGAAAGCAACCTTCGAAGCTGACCTTCGTAGCTTAGTCCTTCAATGGCACCTTCGAAGGCGGCCTTCGAAGAGCCGGCAGAGCTTCAAAAATGGTTGCCCTCTTCTTCAACACCTCCAACAACCTTCATTTAGATGAGCTATGAAAGTTGATTTCTGCTATCCATCTTATGGCCTTCTTGAGCTTTCGCAAAAAGCAAAAAAAGCTCTTTAAAGGTCACATTTCGAACATGACTGCGGCAAAGTTTTGTTCCGTCAAAGAAACCTATAAAGCACGGACACGACACGAGAACACAAGGACATAACACAACATGGTGATAAGGCAATTTTTCAAAAACATAAGACACGAATAGCATGACATGTTAAATATAATAATAATAAAATTAATAATTCATATTTAAAAAATACATAAAACATAGAATAAATTGAAATTTTTAAGTATAAATAACTTATAAATAGCAATGAAATCTCATAAGATCAAGATGAGAACTTGAAAATAAATGTCGGCATCAAAGATATTTACGATGTAAATTTAAGATTCACTTTACAAAGTGAGTCGAAGAATAAAAAAAAAATACAATTTTGCTTGTCAAAACAACCAAGGCGAGCACAACAATAAGAAGTAAGAGTTCTCGAAGTTGAGGATGAAAGAAGGTTAAAGGTGAAGCTAAAATTTTAAACATTTTGCAATTGATTCATTTCAGTGAAGCTCGAGAGCAGCAAGGGAGGAAAAAATTTGATTTCACTTAATTAGTTTATAATTTTGACTTATACTAGATAAAATTTCAATAATAATAATAGAATTTTTAAATTTTATTAGATAAAATTTTAACAATATTTTTTAAGACAGCTTACTATCGACATTTATGATTTGGTGTGATATAAACACCATGAGGTGAGTTTATGGATTTAAATTAACACAAAAATTAATATACTTGGGCTCCAAGAAAAGCGACTAAGACAAGCGACTAAGACCAACTTAAACTCACCAGAAGATTACCAGGCCCTATTAAAGACTATAAACAGGGTATTATTGTTCTAACAAAAAAAGAGGGGGAGACGAGTGAGAAAGCAGTGAGGAGAAAATCAACACAGACCTTAAGATGACAAGAAGAAATGATAGATCAAATGGAGCTAACTGTTATATTAATTTTACAAAACAAAGAACAATCGTCGCTGACATAAAATAATTTTAATTTTCTCTCTCTAAGCAAAATCTGCTCACCGAAGACTTCTAAAATTGATCGGAGACTATCTATGTGATCTTCACGATCATGCGGAACTCATCAATATATTTTTCATCAAAATTGACCTTCAGATTGTGAATCGACTGAGTTAGAAATTAACTTTCTTTATTTCTCTCTCTAAACCCTCTCTACTTCTCTTCGTTAGCCTCTTTCGATGCCTTCCTTTGACGGAGCCTAAAGAAAATATTAAAATACTGAAATAAAAATTGAACTCAATTGACAATTTAGAGCTCGCGTCGAGGAACCAAGACAGCCTACACGATCCTTAGATCTAAACAAAGCTAACTAATACAAATTTTACAAATCGGAAAGGAATTGTCGCAAAAAAAAAAAAAAAAAAAAAAATTCTCTTTAAATAATATCCACTAAACGAAGATTTGTAAAATTGATCAGAGATACCTATATGATCCTCACGATTATACAGAGCTTACCGATATATTTCTCATGAAAATCGGCCTTTAGATTATAAATTGCCTAAGTTAGAAAACAACCGATTGATTCTCTCACTAAACCCTCTTTATTTTTTTCCTTTAAAACAGCTTTGTTTGCCTTTTTTGATGCTTAACAAAACCTTCTAAAAAATCAAATATTAAAATATTAAATAAAAACCACTTCGGTTGAAAATCTTCTTCTACCGAAACCCTTTTCTATCAAAATTTCTTTCTATCGAAAATACATTCCATCAAAAATTATCTTTGAAAACAACCATTGAAAATAATATAAAGATATATGATTTAGAGTTGAACACAGTACAGTAGGTCCCCTAATTATGAAATATTTCATCTAAGTCTTGAATGAGGTGAAATGAAATAAATTTATATGATTGACGCTTTAAATAAAGAGACAATTCAACTATCAGGTACAAGTGCAGAATTAAAAAAAATTGAATAATTGTAAATAAAAATCTATAAATATGAAACATTATTTAGCTCCAAATATAAGAAAACTCTGTAGGAAATCCAAATCGAAACTTTAAAGAGATATTTCACTCATAGCTGAACTTCAAAAGAAAAGAATTATGAGTGAACATTATGTATTTTTACATAAAAGGTCCCCTAATTCTCTGAATATTTCATTTTAAGTCCTCAATTATGTAAATTTAGGACTTTTTCTTTTTGATAAAAGTAAATTTAGGACTTAACAAAGATAACAAACTCCCTCCAACCTTTGAACAGCAAAGTGGGAAGAGTCGGACTATAGTTAAATAGAAATTTGTTGGTATTGCAATTAAAGACTTATAGAAAATGACTATTTAATTTAAATCCAAATATAAACATAAATGTAAACAACTTGAAATTCAACGAGATAAATATCACTCTTTCACATAACTTTATCACCAATTGTCATTTTCTCAATACAAGTATTTCTATCTTGACTAAATTTGTACTCCAAATATTCAATTTCTAATCTACTACGATGAGAATATTTAAATTCTAAAGTATTTCTCCATAACTCGAGTTTCACCTTAATCACATCTCTAGTCTTATCAATAAGGAAAATATCATCTACAAAAAGTATACATTAAAGCAAATTTTTTTGAAGGCACAAAATATTAATTATCTTAAGAACCATAATATTCACTAACTTTATTAACTTTCCTATCAGAGTACCTACATTCTAAATTCTCAATCTTATTTAGTGTTCTAGGCTGATTTCTTTACCCGTATCCAGCCATAATATAAAAACTCTTGCTCACTTCATAGCCCTCATTTTTGGTTTGACCAAAGTATGACCTAAGAGAAAAGTTGAGTAGAGCAAGATCAGAAGGGAGAACTCCTTCCCACCGAACCTCCAACTCCAAATAGATCAGCAATGGTGAGCGGCATTCATCATCCTTGTCAATTAGAGTTGGGTCGGTGAGTCCAAACTTAGAGATCCCACTTAGGAGGAAGAAGGAGATAGAGAACTCCATTAAGCAGAGCTCTTTCTCTACTACAAACCCATCCATAGAGGTAGAGAATGAAGCAAAGGGTGCCTCTCACAAATTCAACCCTCTGGAGATCGGCAACTCTAGAAATAACTAAAACTCGAGAGAGGTGCTTAGACCTCCTGGAGGTAACAACTGCTCTCAAAACCCCAACAAACCACCAACAATCAACAATGCTGGCTCATAGCCACAAGACATCGAGCAACTCATAGCATCCCATACCCAAGGTATGGTTTCTAGCCACCCTGTGGCCTTGGGGCGGCTGCAAACTTTGTGGATGATGGTAATGTGATGGATGTTTAACCGACTAAGGATGCGATAGGCTCAAGTGGCCAATCAGCTTTGCAGGTCACATATGGGCATCTCTCAATTTCCAGCAGGTTCTGATTATGCCATAACAATTGGCCAAAGCTTCAGCCCGTTCACACCATCTATTCAATAAAATGTTGCAGACAGTGGTGTAGCAGACTTAGCAAATTACAACAAGCAGATCAATGTGCCACAACTACAGAAGGTCAAAAATGCCTCAATCCAACTAGGAGATAACTAGGAAAAGCAGTTCCCAGACTATAAACATGTTGGGACTTTAGGGGACAACAAGAGAAAGCTGAACAATTCAGGCAACTACCATTCAAACCTACAAGCTCCTCCCTCTCCCTCACTCTCTACCTAGAAGAAGAAAGAAATTGATTTTAGGGACAATGATCTATCAAGCAACTCCCACATCCAAGATGGCGTTATTCAGCTTGATCCTACAATAATTGCAAAAATGGAAAGGAATTTTTTTTTTTAATTCACGAAGGGTGGAGCAAGGAGAAACTGCCAAGGTTCAGGAGCTAGATAACAGAATTGCCACCCTCCAGGCCAAGGAAACCGAGGCTGATGGCTTAACTGAGGATGAATACAGTGGTCTAATGCAGCTAATCTCATACTACAGCATAACTCTCAGGCAGACCAGTTGGCCCACATTAGGTGATCGCAATTTAGCTTTCTTCCAAAGGTTCAGAACAAGCAGAAAATGTGTCAATCAAATTCATTACATCCTGAACAATAATGCAAAGAAGGTGATTAATGAAAAGGGAATTCAGAAGCTGCTTGTACATCACTTCATGTCGAAGTGGAGGCTCCCTAGCCCCCTACTTCCTGGTTTCAGTTTGCCCCCTCTGAGAGCCAAAGTGTCCAGGGAAGAAGCAGACCATATGAATGCCACATCATAGATGAAGACATTCTAGCAGCTAGCAAGTCCCTCAAAGGCAACCGAACCTCAAGCATTATGCGTATTGGGACATCACTAAGGCAGATATCCTTAGAGTGGTCCACCATTGTTTTGACACTAGGAGTATGCCAAGAAGATTATGCACAGATTCACATCCTTCGAGTCCCCCATAGGTTACATGGCTATTAAAGTCGACATGAAACAAACATATGACAAAATGAGGTGGGACCTTCCTCAAACCACATTAAAACTTTTTGGCTTTCCCAAATCATGGAACAATTAGGCACTTGCCTGTGCGACAAAGCCTAGATTAGCCCTCCTAATAAATGGAAGGCGATCAAACTAGATCAAGACAACTTGTGGCTTTAGACAA
Source organism: Apostasia shenzhenica (assembly GCA_002786265.1). Lineage (NCBI taxonomy): Eukaryota > Viridiplantae > Streptophyta > Magnoliopsida > Asparagales > Orchidaceae > Apostasia > Apostasia shenzhenica. Next base: position 1,605,123 of record KZ451953.1, read on the forward strand.
AGATGCTCCCTACCACCTTATTTGTTTATTTTTTGTTCAGAATTCCTATCACTGCTTGTTCAACAAAAGAAAGAGAGATGCAATGTTAGCAATTCGGATCTCAGCCCAAAGACCTCATGTCATCTACATTTTATTTGCAAATGACACACTCTTGTTTGCTCCAGCTACTCATAAAGCAACCAAGGCCCTCAAATCTATCTTTGAAACCTACTGTGACTGGTCGGGTCAAAGAATAAATTCAGCTAAGTCATCAGTTTTCTTTAGCAGTAAAATGAAAGCTAACAAGAAATGAATGGTGGCAAATAAATCGGGCTTCAGGAGCCAATGTGAAGGCAAGTACTTAGGCATCTCGCTCATTAGTAGAAAAGATCTGTTAAAGCAGACTCTCACCAGATTCTTGATGGAGTGAGAAGTCGTATCTCAACTTGGGCCTCTTGCAATTTGTCACTTGCAGATCGAAACACTTATAAACAGTGTGCTCACCTCCCTTCTAATCTACTTCTAATCTACTCCTTAACGCACAATTATTGTCTCTTTGGCTTGGAAATTGATTTGCCAAGGGAGGAAATTGCCATGCAAAACACTATGGAGAATCGGCCAGGGCCACACGGAGTTGACATAGAGGAGGACTAGATTGATCTGAAGCCTCTCAACAGGTGGCCTACTTTTGTCAACACCATGCTCTATCTCCTAATTTTGTACAGTGTTTTTGGAGGAAAATGATGACCGGAATCAAACTATGTTGAACCACTTCTTCGCTCTAGAGTTGGTGTTGAGTATTAGTAAACTGCCTTGAAAAGAAAGGAGGGGAGGGACGAACTAGTTTGGCTGAAAATGACACAACCAAAGCTCCCATTGCTGCCCCTTACAAAGATCTTTCCAAAGGTAAGGAATCACCCTATGGATGGGTCTGGAAACTTAAAATGAAACCGTGTTTTTGTACTTTCCTTTGGAGAACTGACATTATCTTGGCTAAACAAAAGAGGCATAAGGGTTAAGGCAAGGTGCCCATGGGTCTTCTCTGCTAAAGAAAAACTTCAATACATCATTCTTTACTACAGATTTACCAAAGCAGTTTATTCAGCCATCGCAGATTCAGGAATAAGCCGCACCTAGATTTCAGAATCTGAGAATGATAATGAGCGCAGCACAACTACAGAGGCTGAAGCTCAATGGGAGCATTTCTTAATTTCAAATGCTATTGCTGAAGATGCAATCGCGGTCCCACGAAGCAGAAAGAGGAGATTTGCTGATGCCTGGCAACATTCTGTTAAAAGAAGAGATGCTCGGATTGATAGTGACACCATCACATAGCCGATCACCCCAAAAGGTAAAGGAATCCGCCAGCACTTCCTCTGCCAATAGAAATGTTGCTCTGCACCAAACAGAGTGATTCAAATGCAGCTATGAGAAGTATCTCACGGTGCATAAGAAAGATCGTCGTTGAGCACCCTGCTTGAGGCAATCAGCCCTTAAGCATGGAAAGCAAGCCTAAGCTTGGGAAAAGGCCTACAACACCTACTACATATAACCTTTTGTGCTATACTTTCCCTTTTTTTATAGGAAACAATCCCTCTGGTGCTGTTGTAGACACCCCCAGGCCCTCCAGCACCTCTTAATATGCTGAACCTAGGGAGGCTGAAGTGCAGAGCCCAGATCAGATGAATCCCCCATTACCTCAACTCAAATTGGAAGTCTCCCACTACCCTAGAGTACTGGATGCAAAGCTTAAAGTCACAGGTCATGAGAAACCAGAAAACCCATCAAGTCTCAAGACTTATTGTAGCTTTGTACCACATCTAGAGGGCTCACAATGAAAAATTCACAGCAAATCCTACCCAACACCAAGAGTTATTGCAACACTTATTTGGTCCACCCTCAAATCCTCCCCATGGGATCCTCCACCCTCAAATTGAATCAAGATCAACTTTGATAGCTCTGTAAAACAGAATGATGAAGCAGGCATTGATGGGATTTTCAGAGATCATGGCACACTTCTCAGAGCTATAGGAACTAGGCTTTACACCCACGTCATTTACTCAGAGGAGATGACAAGAGCTTTGGAGGCATTAAAGACTGCTCGAGACTCGGTGGACAAAGTGGACGAGATTTGGTTGGAGGAGGAATCATCCCTCAAACAACCTAATGACAGTTAGAGGACTATGTTTTAATGAAGAGTTGAATCTGAAAGAATTTAGTTTCTTTTTGTTTCCTTACCTACATATTAGAGAGTTGTTGTAACACCCATGATTTAGATGTAGAAATATTATCTTCTGTAGTTTTAGGGGAACTATATGGCTTAAGTATTTCCCAGAAAAATTACATATTCTAGGACTAGTCTAGCTCAAATACACTTAACTATAGAATTTCTCATCTTTAGCTTTGCGGTTTTATCCCAAAAGCGTCTCTTAAAAGTTGGGATCACACTATTGACTTATACAGCTCAAGCACTTCCTTCCCTTTCTAATATGGAATAATTCAATCATGTGCCCTTCTCACTACTCATCAGGTCTAGAAGCATGCCAAGAGCCACCCCTTGCACTAGTAATTTTCTTTTATTGAGATATCACTAGGCAATCACTCCCTACCATCTCCAGCCATGGGTTGTAGTTATTTTCGAATCAAGTTTACATATATATTCTCATTACAACCATGACATAAAAAAATGGTAGATTTAATGGTAAATTATTACATGTAAATGCAAAGTCTTTGAAAAATAATCATTAAATATAGCTTTTTTGGAACATACTCATATATTGTCCCAAAAGATTTTTGATGTAATTGCATATAAAAGCTCTCCAAAACATCTTAAATTACAGAATGATGTTATATTCTAACTACTACAAATATAAAAATAAAGATTATATATATATATATATATCATTTACATTTTTTCACCTCATAAATGCAAACATATATGAACAGACGAAAGGCTAATTTAAAATTTTTACATAAGACTTGTGATTGTGTGAGCTCTGTATTAGCCGCTAGATATGCGACTAGTCATACTACTAATATTTCAAATTTGGTGATTTTTTAAGACCCAACAATAATATCTAATGAGGTTTGAGCTCACTACATTTACTTCTAACTAAACCTACACCTGAGTATTCACTAGTTAAATCTACTTCAAATAAAAAGCAAATTGAACAATTCTTGATGAATAGCTCATTTCTATATATATCTTTATCAGATAATTTGGATCTATTGATGAAGGAGTCGTTCCAAATTCATATGGAAATAAACACACATAGAGTTGATCCACATACTCAATGAACTCGGGTTATTTTTAGCAATCATAGCAAAGAGTTTTATACAAAATGAAATAGGCATAATTTTGCTAATTCAAGATACTTTTGTGCTTTACTTGCTCTATATTGGTTATTTTCATAAGGATAAAATTTTTATTCGTTTGCACACAATTCACCACCTACTTTTGATTGGCATCCAATCCTATCAAGTACATGCAGAAAGTAAGAACTGCATTGGCCCATATACTTCAAGAATGAAAAAGTGACAAGCACGAAAGGGATGAGACTTACACCAGGCAGCAAAAGAGAATCTACAATAAGTAGCCTGACACCAAAATGCCTAGCGAGGGCCTTGGCTAATGTTTCCTGGTAGATTTCAGATCCTACATATTAAACAAAATTTAATTTATTATAGGAGACAGAACAAGAAAGTTAAGCATGAACATGCTTGAATAATATAAAAATGACTATCATATCATACCAGCTGGACCAGATAGAAGTATACGCGGGCTTAAAGAGGATATATCCGCAGAATATTTAATGAAAGATTTGCACATCATATGAATATATGAAGATGACAGAAGCACGTTCTTTGTACTTTCACTGTAAAGAATATGAAGTTATATGGAGGACATGATCCTTACGCCTATAAATAAATTAAGAACAGGTCAAACAAATTAAGAAGATCCCATAAGACATGTCCAAAGACATTCAAGAATTCTTCATAAATATACACGTTCAGCCAAATACTCATGGTCATGCCTCCCATTTTCAAGGAACTGTGTTCAAGATTGTTCATTAATAGATCCATACAGCTAACAGTGGAAATTTTCATTTATACTAGCAGAATTCACCAGACTGTTCACCATCCACATGCAAGCAACCCTTGCCTATTTTCTATAGAAAACTATTAATTACACAAACCCCCAAACAGTAAATTTTCTTCCAAATGAATTCTTCTTAGAAGTCAATACTCCAGTTAAGATACACCTTGCCCTTGATCTATGCACTTCCTAGACAACCATTATTATGAAAGATTTGCACTTCAGGAGAAATGAACTCAAAATTCAAAATATTGCAAGTAAATCCCATGTTCAATTTCTGAAATGAATACAATTCAAAATATTTTTATTATGTTATACATAATAACATAACAAACCCCAAATCCAAACCCCTTAGAAATGCAACAGAAGAAAACGTCCTCCGAGCAAGTTTTTTACCATGCCCCATTAAATGCATCACCTATAGGTTAACCTTATCTTCAACAAGAAATTGGCTTTACAAAAAGCATGCAACCAAAGATAAAGCATGTAGGTTTGATCACTCACAGAATGATCAAGAACCAATGCTAAAATATTCACCTTAAATAATAAGGGAAATGATCAAACGAGACATCAATATTACTAGCAGAGAGAACGCTCTCTCTCAATCCATCTTTAAAGAATTGACATCCATTAGACGGAAAATTTGCTCGAGGATCCATTTCCTTGAGTAAGAGAAGCTCCCTCTTTACCTCCTGCATTTTGTAGATATCCCGAGATAAATCTGCCTCAGCAGAAGATAAACCTATAAACATTGAAAATAAATCCCATTGTTTAATTTAACATGAAGGTTTAAATAAAAATATCAGAACATAGGTAAATCTCACCAGTCATTCCATTTGGTTTCAAGCAATGAAGCATTGCTGAATCTTTGCTAAGATTAGCAAAGGATGCTAGCATTGATGCTCTATCTACAGAAGATGAATCTCCAAGTCTAGTCTCCAAAGAAGCTTCTTTTACATAATCAGTTTGTGCTTCTTGAATATTGCAAGAGGAATTAAGAACCTGGCAACTGACATGGGGCAGTTGTTGGAAGATCTACCAGTGTCAAAGGAACAAATTTCCATAAGCACAAAGTGGAACAAAGTAAATTCTATGATGATGTTGCAGTTTGGTTTTCTTTGATAGTTTAAAAAAATCAAAAGAACAAAAATGAAAGGATACATAAGCATGTTTCCCAGATGTGCTAAACACAATCTCATCCCCCCCACTGAGTATGACAATGGTGTTTTGCGTAAGGGTCTTCCCATTTACTTGTACTATGCCTTTGTCACCCAAAATCTCAAGTGACACAACTGACGAACCATCTTGCTGTCATAAAAAAGGCAGACAGTACAGTAATTCATAAATTTCATATAATAACAAAGCAAATAATAAGGCTAGGTTAAAATGAGTGAAGGCAAGCGAACAGGACAGTGAGATGATTACCTCCACATGCTTTAGTTTACAAAGAACTGTACTGATAGAGGGATCCTTCAGTCTCAAATTGCAGTTTCGGCTTTGACCAACAGTGAAGATGAAATCGTATATGGATAGGTGAGGGCTCTGGATAACGCATCAAGAAAAATAGTTCAAAGAACCCAAAGTGATAAACAATAAACAACAACAATAGTGCCTTAATTTCAAACTAGTTGAAATCAAGTACATGATTTTTCTACTCCACTCAGTTCTATTTAAAGCAGCGCAATCATTAACTGCAAGTTGGAATCAAGCTCCCGTCAAAATATCATAAGTTTTTATGTTGGTTTCAACCTACCACAACCCTTTTCCTACATCTGGTTTGAGATCAGTTATGCGCAATAATAAACAATATCAAAATTGGTGGAATTTGTGAGTATGTGTGGCCCTTGGATGAGAGTAGGTGTTTGACAAGGGTTCAGGACAAATAACCAAAAGCAATCACCAGCTGAAGAACAAAGTCGGCCAATAATGGTACTTTAAATATCAAAAGAACATAGACATACAACAAGAAACAGAAATCATCCTATGAGTTTTAATAAAATATTGTTACTCATACAATAAAACTGTAGCAGAGACTCTCATAAATTAAATTTAAAATAGAATATGCCATTTAGTCTACCAAATAATACCTGTTTTCAATATTTGAGTTTCAACTTGGATTCCCTAATTGGGATATTATCACTCTAGGAATATTCAAGTATCATGTCCAAACAGCACTGACGATTGACCAGTATATTATCGATAGTTTTGGGATAAAAGAGACTAGATAAGAAGAAGAAGAAGAAAAAAAAGAGCATCTAAGTTTAAGTGGGTCAGCCAATTTTTGCCAAAGTCCAGGGATGCACTGAGAGTACTTACTCAAGGCATCAAGTTACAACATATGTTTGACCCCTCAAATACAACGGAGTGAAGGGCAATAAGTTTACAAGAAAATCTCAAATATTGGTAGTTATTTATAACTAATTCCTAATACTTTTAAATGAAAATATTTCAAAATTCTAGATATTCAAATGAAAATATTTCAAAATTCTAGATATTCAATCATCAGATTTTGGGCTCGAAATACCTGAATCGTTAGTAGGGAATTAGGTTTCACACGCCACCAAGCATACCATTTCTAACTTATTCCGAACTGATGCATATGCATTTATGCTAAAGTATCTAATTCTAAGAAATAGTGACCTGGTGACATACTCGAATTAGTAATACAAGGCTTTATGATATCCTCTTCTTTGCTTCTTCATCATCAATCATTCATTCACACTTCCTTAACTATGGCATTAAAACCGATCAAGGGTTCATTTCATAAAATAACCCATCATCAAATCAATGAGCATCAGTTATTAATTCAGAAAATCAGCTTCTGTAACTCAGCACCCTCAGAAGTTTTGTGAAGAGTAAGACACGATTAATAATCAAAGTAAACTTAAGAAAGAGCACTTGTTCCCTTTTAAACTTCAATAATAGAGAACCAATAGGCCAGACATGCCTATTTGACCTGTAGATATACAAATTTACCATCCTCCGTGTCATTTACATGTCATGCCCCTTTCATTGACTACCAAATTCATAATCAGACAAAAGTAAGGATAAGGCTGCCTCTGCTAGAGCAAAAGGAAACAAGATTCAAACTACATAACACGGCCCTACAAGGACGGGTGTGGAGAATGTTGCATGCTGTTATGCGTTATGGGATGTTATCGGCAACCAAAAATCAGAAATTTCGATCTCTAGAAAAATATTCCAGCCAAATAAAATAGTGAATTAAAAAAAAAAAAAAAGCACAGGAAGCGACGCGCCCAAACCTTAGAACACTGAGAGAGCAGCTTTCCCCATGGTAGCTCCGACCGGTTCTTCGCTTTTTCCTGCTGCTTTATTGGCAAACTCAGCAGTTTCATCAGTTTTTCCGCACCAGACGGAACTTCTCCTCCCCCTGGACGAGCCAATTTCAAAAAACCATAAACATAAGGAGAAAGAACTGACAAGGAAAGAATCAAGACCAGACGTTGTGAAGGGAGACCATCCTCCACGGTCGGTACAGTTCCATCTTTCACCGGCTCCGCCGCTAGATCCCCAGCGGTGTGATCGGCGCAGCTCGGATTGGGACGTAGCTCCTCATCTGCTTCCTTGTTCACATCCACCGCCGCTGTAACCTCCCCCTGAAAAAGAAAAGATTCCAACCTATCGAACAGTAAGAATCCAAAACAGGATCAGAAATAACGTGCCGGAACGAAGGGGAATCCGCAGCATGATGGCGAAAGAAGGAGAACGGGAACTCCAACCTTGCAGCGCTTGGCGGCGGCGGCAGCTGCACAACTCGCAAGCGGCGGCCGCTTCGAAGAAGCCGAGCTACGTCGCGTCCCCACCATCTCCGCTCTTCCCCCTCTCTGATCGGAAGTTTCTTTGTCCAAAGTTGGGAAGAGAAGACCGACGGCGAGAGGAGCGAAGCAGCTGCGGAAAGGAAAAGAGGAGACGGCAATTAAAAAATATCGTTATAAAGCCGGCTGTGGCCGCTTTGTTTATTAATTAAACTTGAAAAAGGAAATAAAAAAAAACATTATATGAACAATAAATAAATAAATAAATAAATAATGGACTAAAAATGTAAATTAGGAGAAATAATTTCTGTTCACCCTCTTTTCTTTTTTTAACGCATCTCCACCGTACTTTTATTTAAAGAAGATATGAATGTCAATGAAATAATGAGATGAGTTTAAGCCAAATTTAATAAGACTTATATCCTTGAGATAACTATATAATTTAATTTTATTTATACTTTATTTATTTATTTTTAGTTAATTATACTATACACGCTCAAAATATTATAAAATCTTACATATATATATTTTAACTTATTTTTATTATAATGAGTAATTATAATTTTTCAATAACCTAACTATAGTTAAATTACAAAAAATCTGAGCTGTTCATCATATTATTTTAAGGATATTTACGTATATTTTAAGTTAAAATCCTAAAATTTTAATGTTTAGGTGGCGAAAGTAAGGAGACAAATCAGCGCTTTAGTGTAGTATTGAGGAAGAGAAAAATATGTACCATTAAGACTAAAAATATAATTTTAATGATTTACTAACAGAATATTTCTTTTCAAATAGATTTTAATTAAATTTTAACTCAAATGTGTGTATGTAAGATTTTGTAATGTTTTGAGTGTGCATAGCGTAATTAAGTAAGAATAGATTGGTAAAACATAAATAAAACTAAATTACGTGACATGTAAGTAATTATCCTTATATTCTTTTTTTTTTTCATCATTACTTATATTTGCACTATATATATTTTTGTCCTGCTTCGCTCCAATGAAGTAAATATAACTCAAATCAACCTTTTATGTGACTCAAAAATTTATTAAAATAAAATATATGGAAGCTTTAATTTATACCTATTTGAACTTTAATTTAAATTGAATCTAAGAGAATAATTTTAAATTAAATATAATTATTTAAATTTTAAATTTGAGAGTTTAAATAAGAAAATAAATTTTAAATTTTAAGTTATCGAAAACATAACAGAAATTTTAAATAGGATGTTTTACTAGGCCTCGTTTGGTTCGAGCATTTTTTTCTAAACAAGAGAAAAAAATTATTTAATTTTTAAGTTTAATAGAAAATAAAGTTATTTTAATATTAGAAAGTGTGCAAAATATGAAATACTTTAAACTCTAATATTCTTATTTATATTAGATATGAAATAAAGTTAATTTTTATAGTTGAAATTTGTATTAGGCAGAAAAATAGTCTCGAACCAAACGAAACCTATAATAATGAATAGTATTAAAACTATAATATTCTAATAAAATAGTTTGGAATGTTAAGAATTAGTAGAATTTTGTTCGAATACAACTAAATAGTTGTATAATTATACATATTTAGTTAAAAGAACATAATATGTATGAATCAATCTTTAAATGCTTGTATTTAATTAATATAGTAATAACTAGTTACGTAATTATTAATATTTAGTTAAAATATATTGACATATAACAAACTAATATCTAAAAAGTAAGCATCAATTGAAATGCATAATATATCATTAGATCATCTTATTATAACCTTTCAAAAAAAATCTGACTATATGAAGGTTTTTTAACATAATACTCCGATTACAGACGTAATATTTGCTATATTAATGTGTTTCAATCGAAAATTGTTATTTAGCGATTTATTAGGGGCATTTGATTGATTTTTAATGTAATACCTATAATTACACATCTATTTGTCACTATATCGATCAATTTTAAGAAAATAGGCTCTTTTAGGATCTGATTTATGACATATCAATGAATTTGAGTTAAATAGTGATCTTTTCACAGCTATTCATTGAATTACATTGAATTCAAGTGGAGTACAAGCATTTAAAGTACGATTCGTTGCATAATAAGTTATTTTAACTAAATTAAAGCAATTGTATGTGTATTTAATTAGTTTTTATTGTATTTGAAGAGAATAGATGCAATTTGCCTTTAATCTTGTCTATTTGAAGGTTTTTTAACATAATACTCTGATTACACACCTAATGTTTGCTATATTGATGTAGTTTAATCGAAAATTGATATTTTGCGATCTATTAGGGGCATTTGATTGCGTTTTAATATAATACCTCTAATTACATATCAATTTGTCAGTATATCGATCAATTTTAAGTGAATAAGCTCTTTTAGGGACTGATTTATGACTTATGAATGAATTTGAGTTTAATAGTGATGCTTTCACTGCTATTCATTGCATTACATTGAATTCAAGTGGAGTACAAGCCTTTAAAGTACGTTTCATTGCATAATAAGTTATTTTAACTAAATTAAAGCAATTGTGCGTGTATTCATTTAGTTTTTGTTGTATTTGAAGAGAATATATATGCAATTTGACATTAATCTTGTCTATATGAAAGGTTGTTTAAAATAATACTATGATTTCACATGTAATATTTGCTTTATTAATGTATTTTAATCAAAAATTGATATTTAGCGATCTATTAGGGGCATTTGATTGCGTTTTAATGTAATACATACGATTACACATTTATTTGTCACTATATCGATCAATTTTAAGAGAATAAGCTCTTTTAGGGTCTGATTTATGACATATCAATGAAT